>JAHREE010000329.1:2689828-2702815 GCA_033628505.1 Tringa tobata | reverse complement strand
CTAGTTATATGGCAGTTATGTTAGTTACATGTTAACTCCCTCCTAAGTAGTCCTGTTGTAATCTAAGAATCCAAGCAAGTAGTTTAAAGCATTTTTTTTCTAGTTAGTTCAATCAGTTGTCATTACCCATGCCATCAGTTCTTAGTTTTTTCTAGGTAGGACTGTAAAGAGAACAGTTTACACACACATGGAGCCGATGGTTTCTATAAACACAGACTGTCTTCAGTTTGGAGTTCCAATCCGTGTGTGGCCAAGCTCTGCCACGGTCAGAGTTTTGTCTTGGAAACGATGCCTTGGCATCGTATTCCTCTGAATGTAACATCATTTATGCATACACCTGAAATTCTATAATTATATTCAGCTGTTCCCTCTAAAATTCATAGAAGACAACAGCAAACTAGAAACTATCGTCTGTTGAGACTTGATGGGAAATTAGACAATAAGAAAAAAGTTATGAGAAGACTCAAATCATGTTTGATAAGGAATCAGTTTGGTTCTAATGTCCATGTAAATAACGAGGACTAAGGATTTAAGGAGATTATGGATTGGTTTTTATTAAATCCTTGCAGTGAAGTATGTATACCTCGTCTCTCCATTCCTTCCAGCCAGAGCCAAACCACACCGTAAAATACAGGAGACTCCTCCAGAAGCCGTAGAGGCCTTGGGAAACACCGGTGACTCTGGTCCTCTGCAGAGAGGCCGGGTGTCCTCCTGCCCGTTTCAGTATCTGCTGAAGTGCAAAGCCCTGGAAATCAGCCAGTGGTTCCACACCACTACGCAGCCGTGTTCTCACTTACAGTACATTCTTAAAGCAGGAATTTTCAGCTTTATTAGGGACCTCACTTCGTCCAGAGCCATTGCAATTAACAGTCCAGAATCAGGATGTCAATATGGATCCGCCAGAACAGAAAGAGCAATTGTTCACCGGATGTGTCAGTCTGTCTCCAGGATGGCATATGGCAGAAAGGGAAGCTTGCCTATTAGTGTAATTAGTAATAGCACCAGCCAGGAAGGAAGAGTGGGAAGATGGAAAGAATTTTCTGTTCTTAATTTGCCTACTTAATCTCTCTCCTGAGATTACTGAAGAAGACTCCAGTTAGTGCCAGCTGCGACAACATTTTTGCAGTGGACACCAAGATGCAACGTTACACTCATTCTTTCCACGTGGACCGACAATTTGTGGAGTTTTCTTAATAACTGCTAAACAACCTTGCTCCTATTGAATTTGGAGTTCATTAAAAAAAAAATATAAATCCATGTATTACAATCTTTCCTACTTAGTTTTAAAGAAATAACTAGTATAAATGAGGCAGAAAATAATCCTTATTGCATGCATTTATTTCCATATTTATTTTTTCTGTGAACCTAATTTTGAGACAGACGTGTATTGGAGCAAAGCTTTCCAACTTGTAAAAATTAAATCAATTAAAAACCGTGCTCTTAACACAAAAGGGGTGCCAGTGAGAACAAAACACACTCGTTTTGGAAAACCCAACTATAACAACCATAACAGAAAGATACAAGAAAGCACCAAAGATTTAAGGAAGCCCCTCCCTGCTACTGAAGCAACGTATTTGGTGCAACACGAGTAAATGCACTAATTATATGTATTGATAAGGGGGATGTTATACAAAAATGCTGATTTACTGGTAGTATCTGATGATTTGATAGGTAAAATAATTATTGATAAGATTATTTAAAGGCTCACGGGCAGCCCAGACCACAAATATGGCTTGGCAGAAAAAAATTATGCTAGCAGAGTTGGACATGTTTCTTCCAGCTACACGTCCCTCTGTTCCCGCCCCACACCTTCTCTCGTTCCTCTCCCTGCCCCCTCTCTGCTCTTTTCCCCTGCTTCCTTTATCCCCACATTTCTCTCGCTGTACCTCCATGTGAAATGGCTCTGCCTGTAATTCCATGCAATGCACTCAGATTTAAATCTGTAATGGAGATATACGATTTGGATGCAATTATTTGCACGGTTAGATCTATTTGGTGATCTTGATAGATGAAAATTCAGCATGAATTTAAAAAAAAAAGAACCTTTGTGAGAGATACCATGCTGAGACAGAATGGAAATCAGATTAGTGACAGAAATTGTGCTCTACAAAAATTCCAGAATATATATTGATGTTTCTGCAGCTGTAAACAAGGCACCATTATAGATTTGTATGACCTGTTTTCATGCCCAGTTCTGTTCAGATGCTAGGATATATTTGTAAAGCCCTGAACTGTCCTCAGATAAGAACTTTCGGAGACAGAAGTTAGGAAAGAGCACACAGGGGAGGAAAGTTTATAAAGATACAGAGAGGTTGGAGTGAGAGGAAGGGCTATGTTAAGAGGGTTAGATGCAGAGATCAAGAGAAGCTGAAGTGGTGCGATTAGCAACCTCCAGAAAGGTGAGCGTGGGTAGGTCTGGGGGAACTAGAACTGTGAGATTGGAAATGTCCAAAGACACTGAGGGAGTGAGGGAGGAAGCCTCCCGAAAGGTGAGAGTGGAGACATCCAGAAAGGGTGTAGCAATGAGATTAGAAACATCCTCAGAGGTTGATGACGGTAATTCGGAGGAGCCCTGAAACATGAAATAGTTAAAATCTGTGTGATCTAGTGATTCTGAAGTGGTTGAGGAGGTGTGCTCTGAGACACCCAGTGAG
The DNA here is from genome assembly GCA_033628505.1 of Tringa tobata. Classification (NCBI taxonomy): domain Eukaryota; kingdom Metazoa; phylum Chordata; class Aves; order Charadriiformes; family Scolopacidae; genus Tringa; species Tringa tobata. Next base: position 2,700,161 of record JAHREE010000329.1, on the reverse strand, counting down.
GATGGAGGGATCGTACAGGAAAAGTCCAGGGAAGCTGAGGAGCTGTGACTGGAGACATCTAGGGAGGGTGAAGAAGTGAGACTGGAGAGGTCTAGAGAGGGTGAAGAAGTAGGACTGGAGAAATCTGAGGAGGGTACAGAAGTGAGACTTGAGAGGTCTAAGGAGATTGAAGAGCTGTCGCCAGAGAGATCCAGAGAGCCTGATGAAGTGAGACTTGATAGGTCCAGTGAGATCGAAGAGGTGAAACTGGAGCGCTCCCAGGAGTCTGAAGAGGTGAGACTGGAGAGCTCTAAGGAGAGTGAAGAGGAGCTACTGGAGAAGTCTGAAGAGGCTGAAGATGTAAGACTTGAAAGGTCCAGAGAAGATGAAGTGAGACTGGAGAAGTCCACAGAGGATGAAGAGCTCAGACTGGATAAATCCAAAGAATCTGAAAAGGGGATTTTAAAAAGTTCCAAGGAGGCTGAAGTCTTGACACTGGAGGGGTCCAGGGAGGCCAAAAAAGTGAGACCAAGGAGGTCCGAGCAGATGACGGCACTGAAAAGCCAAGCAAATCAACAAGATGACTGGTGTTAAATCAGAAGTATTTTAAACTAAAGATCTCTAATAACACGCCAAAACAAAACAAAAAGACATAATGAACTCAGATGATATTACTTTTGAAAATAAGTAGGCATACAGTTTTAATCTTGGTGTCTCTCAGCGGTTTCTTTTTTGGTGCAGAAAAAGAGTTTACAGACTAATTTAGAATATTGCTCCTTCAGAGAGGTGCAGTACAGAAGGTCTAGAATAAGATAATAGTTACGTGAGAGAATGGAAATCAAAATGTTTTTTTTTCTTTTTTCCCAGGTTCCGTAGGCTATTCAGATACTAGGTTGCTTACTGGTTATGGAGAGAGACTTAGAAAAAAATACATGGTTGTAAATGGCAACAAGTCAAACTGGGCCTCTGACTACAAAGGTATGAGGGTTTATTTCCTCTTGAGTCACAGCATTTAACTAAAAAATATGGATCTTCCTGATGACACTAACAAAAATGGTAAAGAAAACCGTATTTTTCTCGGCAGTGTGTGCAGGATTTATTTTTGGAACCTAGCAGTGTGCTAAACTGATTCTGTCACTAAGAAATATTCATTTCAGCAACTTAGTTCTACTTGGTTTTCAGATGGAAAGAGATTTTATTGCTTTTATTTTGTACCTCTGGACATAAAACCTGTACTATAATAACAGTAATTTTTTATTGGTGGTTAGTTCGAATAGTTTAATAAAAATATTCTAAAGTGAAGTTCTGATAGAAGGCAGGCATCTAATTAAAAAGGGAACAGAACAGCTTATATTTCAGTTCATAAAGGTGCATCTAATTATAGTATGAATAGGTCAAGCGGGTGATCTACAGCTGCCCTCTCTCATCTCAAGGCTGTGCTTCAAAGCAGAGAGTGGCTGAAACCTGCTGTTGTCTTTCCAGACATAGGCACAGGAAAGCATATAGAGTTTTTCAAAAAGTCATCACAAAGGTATTTTTAGGGGCCAAGGAAGTGAAAATACACACACAGAGGAGGCTGCAGCTTCTCAGGTGAATACACCCAAGCTTTGGCTGTGCTATTACACAACTGAGGTCCAGATGCGTGTCTAATGGATTTAACATAATCACCATGGGTGGAACTCCCACCGAGGTCACCTCGAAACAGAAGCAGGTGTCTGCTGAACATGGGCTGAAGTCGAAAGGAATGATGTCTAACTACACAAACTGGTGGACTTGGCACAACACAAAAATTACCAGACTGAAAAAAAGCTGCTCATGTACCAATGGTGAGACCTGACACAGTCCTTGAATACACTTAATATTTATTCATAATGCAGCTGTAATTTTAGAGCTCATGCACCATGGCTGTAGTTCTATCAAGAGTACAAAGTTGATAGAGTAAAAGGCAAAACAAATGAATTCTTCTTAACATGCATAATTTGTGATGAAATTACAAATTTGCTTGCTGACCTATATTCTTAATAAAAGAACAAAAATAATTAACCCCTATACCCCCCCCCCACCCTTGCTATCTACCAACACTATCATTTTGTGACTGACTTTATCTTTCTTAAGATTCTCAAGTGCATTGTCCAGGGGAAAGCAAATAATTATACAAAAGGCAAATTCCAGTACAATAAAAAGCCAGTATCAACAGGATCTCCAAGAGACTGTAAATTCCATCATCCCTTCATTGTGTTCCTTCTGCCTTAATTTAAAATGGCCAAGATTGCACATTTTCCTATGAAGTATCACTGCCAAGAAACATGGAATTATGGTCGTTATTGTATAAAATGAACAGGTCAGTAATAATGCTTCCTACCTTTGATGGCTGTGGATTTATCTCCTTTCTCCGCCTGTGTAAGCCATACTGGGCTGTGCTGGTAAAGCTCTGCTGTTCTCTCTGCTGATGACCCTAATCTGTTCCACAGCAACTGGAAATCATGCCATGGTGATGACAATACGGGTCATCGCCTATTAAATCTCCTCTTGTCTAAGTACAGCACTCTGCACAGAGCACCAGCGGAAAACAAACTCCAAAATCAGCTCTAATCTTAAGATAAAGTTGCAGTGCTGTGCTGTTTCCTATTACAGGGCAACATTTGGAAGGTTAGTTGATGAAGCAGATGAAGACATTAACTTCTAGCTTTTGGACACCTGGATTCAAAGTAAAAATAATTTTGCAGTGCCATCCAAGTTCTCACTCTCCATTCTACAAATTCTGGCATAAATAGTCTCTGGAGACACCCAGGATCTGCAGAGCAGAATTCAGGTACGCTCTCATTATAAGAATCTTTTGCATTACTTTATATTTTTATGTGTTAAATAACTTTTATTAGCTATGTTACTTTTTAAATGTTGTTATGTCAAAATAGCAGAACAATGTAAAACATTGTGTCCACAGGTGATAATACAGAATGAATGTTTTAAAAGCACTGGGTGACATCAGTGGCCAGAGCCTGCTTACAGAAATTGTGAAGGCTCAGAGGTGCTTACGCTGCTTTGGCCACCAAGGGAGCCTTGGGTTCCTAGGTAATGAGCGCCATAATTGCACCTCACTTTGGCGAGAGGGAACTGACATCACCTGTGCAGTAGCACCCTGCTGCTGCTTGGTCTGTCTGTTCCTTCACAGGAAAAGCAGGGAAACGGCGTAGCTTGCTGAATGTCCCTCAAAACTGGCAATTATAAATAGAGAAACTAAAACTATATAGAGCATCAGGCTAAGAAGGTTACATGCTTCCAGTATTTCAGCTAGATCATTCAGAATATGACATGGCTATAAAATAGAGATAAATTCCAGTATGAGTTCTGATACACTCTTCCTTACTGCCAATTTCACAACATACCTACTAGATTTTGCTGCAGCTCCTATGTGCAAGTGAGTTTAAATCTCGATAAACCAAAGCGGTTATCTCACAGGTAAGTAGTATCTACATAGTGCCCCCCCAAAAAATTAACAAGAACTCGCCCAAGTGATGCTATTTGCCATATTATAAAAGAGAGTTCTTACCAGAGTGTCCACAACATTCAACAGGCTCTAGGAATAGCAACATTCACAGCAGCAGCAATTGTTTCATTTGATTTGGTGTAAAAAGGATTGGGTATGTGATTAGAAAAATATTTAGTACATACGTTGTTCATTTTATTATATTCTGGCTGGTATATTCAGTTTGATTATATATATATGTTATCTAGCTGATACTTTTTTTTTTAGTTCAGTGTTTTCGAACTTTTTGATTAAAGGACTGTCAAACCTTTCTGGAGAAAATGTAAAAAAGCCATCTTGTGCTGAAGTCTTGTGATACATGTGTCTGAGAAGAAATACTTTAATGTTACTGTTTTACAAAACTGTATTTTTTTTTTCTGTTTTAATAACATACATTGTTTACAGCATCAAATGCTCTTTCTAGTAGGTGCAATATGGGATTTATTATAATACACATTGCAGAGGCAATATAATGTCAGCCCACCCAAGAGATTCCTATAGGTAAGGAGATCCTCCATTTCTCCTCTTTCAGCCTGTCTCATCTTGCTGCATAAGGATTATAGCCCTTCGAATATTCCTGGGGTTTTGGCTCAACAGAGGGTGTGGAGATGTCTATCTATCTTCAGTGCACGGGAAGAAGCAGGACAGCAGAGCCAGGAGCAAGAAGGCAGGCAGACAGACACTTCCTTTTCATTGAAGGTAAGCAATTAGTTCAGCTTAGTTGCAACTAAGAGGTAACCTCACCTTTAGAGTAATTTGATTTATGGCAACATATAAAGCAAAGCTGTCAACTTATTTGAGAAAGAAATGAACGGGTCCTGTGCAAGTGAAAGAACAACCTTCACCTTGCAAAACAGAAGGGTTCTAAACCGAGTCAGTGCTTTCACCCAAGCTCTTGCCATCAGCCTCTTCAGTTCTTACGTACCTGTGACCCTCGACAGGATGCAGCTCTGTCCTTCGAGCCGCCAGTGCCAGGGGCTGCGAAAGGTTGTGGTTTTCAGACACTGGTGTTGGGTTTACCGTATGTGACATTTATTGGAAATATGCTAGATTCAATATGTTGGCTTCACTGCAGACCACAACAGACACATCAGCAATGTTGTAGGAAATAGTGATTAAAGATTTTTCTGGGTTTTTTTTCCAAAACAAACAACTGCTTTGCATTCATAGTTAACTGCTATATTACTGAACAGGTGCTGACACCCATTGTCAGCAAGAAGAAATACTTCTCAGGTAAATTAAGCCTTTTAAAAAATACTTCATTTCTATTGCTTACTGAAGAAAGTGGCATTGTTTTAGCGTTCACACAGACACAACTCATTTCAGTGTCACAGTAAATCTAAAATTTCGCTTTCTTCTGTGGTAGCAGCTTTCATTTCAGATTGTCGAAAGCAGTACCTTGCAGACCACGAGAGCAGCAGGCAATTAGCAATGTGCACAAACATGAGTCTTTAACAAGTTTATAGTGCAGATGGGTACATGGAAGCTGGACAACTACACACCTTTAAAAAAATTAAAACCTTATAGGCTTGTTCTTAGAATGCCTTGCCATTAACGTTAAACAAGTTAATCCATTAAACTGCTGCTTTAGCCATCCTGAGCCTGTTTGGATCAAGAAGCGAGGGACAAGGTGAATGTAATTTATAGTACAAAATTTTTTACTATGTTAACACCAAAATCCCACCACTGGTATGGCCAATTCTTATATCAAGCCTGAGAAAAAGTAATTTTTGCATTCTTTGTTTCAACTTTTAGATACAAATCAGGCAAGCAGTTTTATTCAGAAGCAGCTTTCCATAGGCACACGGCCACATCCATACAAGTATTTGAGAATTCAAGAGCACCATGTTTCCAGTAAAACCAGCAGATGATGCAAGTGTTCAGCCTCAACAGAAGAGGGCATTAAGCTTGCCAACACCTCAAACTTCCAGCTACTGCAATTTAAAGTCCTGGCTTTAAATTAACTGCAATAGCATTGCTAGATGCAGCCTGCTTTAGAAGGGTGTCTTGGAGACTTGTAGCATGTCCCTCCTCCTGGTAGAAACCCTTAGGAGCTGCACAGAGAGTCCCTGCTCCCCACCAAGCAGAGCTGCTGCAGGTAAAGTCTCCTGTTGTGAGAATTCCAAGTAAAGAGACGAACTGTTTCGTGACTCTTCAGACCCAAACACTATGTTTTCTTCTGCTCTTAACACCAGTGAGCACTATATTCCCTGTGCAGAGACACACTCCATAGCAGGTAAATCCTAGTGTACAAATCACAAGCCAAGTAGACCAAAAATCCTTCCACAGGATCTAGCAAACCTGCTTACTAATTAATGTGTCAGATTTCCAGGAAAAGCAGCTATTAAGAAGCACAAAAGACCACAGCAGCTGTAAATGTGCATTTTAGGAAATGTAATTCAATAAAATAAGCTATTAACTTCAGAGTATTTCCTCACTTTCACCCTCCTCATTTTATGTTCCTTGTCTAGCAGTTAAAAAACTCCAAATAGATCAGAAAGTTTCAGGAACTATCCAGAACTCAGATAAAGTTTTATTTAAAAAGCAGCACATACAGAAAGCCATACTCCCTGACAGAATGAAAACGCAGGCATATAAATAAAGTGGAACAAAGAAAATCACCATCTTTCAAGAAGCTGTCGAATGCTTACAAACATGAAAGGTTTTTCAGTGCAAGAGCAAACTGTGAGTTCATCCTATATAGTCCTTAGTGCAGAAAAATGAGGAAACGAAAAAAAATGTCTTTACATGTCAAGTGATGCTAATGGCTAACCAAACATTTAAAATGAGTTTCAAGCAGTGCATTTTTATCAGAAATGATGGTAACGTTTTGCAGAAGTTTCACACTTTTTTAAATTGAAATGCTATTTCAGTTATAATAACCTCCTATAAAAGCATGGCAAACCTCAATGTTTTAAATTTATTGAGGTAGTCTCAAACCATTTATTTTTACAAAAATATTTAGAATAGTTAAAGTTTTAGAAGTTTTTTATATATCTATATACCAGTTCTTTTCCCCCTACACAAATGTTACTGAGGACTGTGTTCCCATGTGTTCATTACCACTTTAAATAAGCACTGGTTCTCTGTGTAGCAGAGACCGTTCAATTGGCAATTCTGATATAACAGAAATGGCATGCAATGGAAAATGTGTTTAAAGGCTAAGAGAGGGTCTTGAAATTACTGGTAAGCTTAGAATGAAAATTCTAAGGAAAAACCTCTGGCACCAAAACACAAGCATCAGCCATTTCAGGGCCGTGTACTTCCCCGGTCCTGTCGCACTGCGCGAGCCCCAGGGGACGGCAGCGGCACCAGCAGCCACCTTCTCTGGGTACGGAAGGGTGTCGAGGTCTGACCTTCACATTCCCACAGCTAACGAGTGGTAACAGGACCAGGCATCTACGGCGAGTGCCAAGAAACAAACACAAACTGTAGAAAACTTTTTATTCTCCAGGTTTTCATTTAAAGAGCTCTGTATTGTGAGCAGATTAGTTCAAAAGCCAAAGGACCTTCTGGAAGGTAGAACACTACGGTTAAAGGACAAGACAATATGCAGTTGATGTAACATGTTATTTTTGAAGCATGATCAAGTTAATGAGTGTATCGTTAACATTCTTTAATATCACTTCCTCTTATGTTTAGGTACCCCTTTAGCCAACTTCTTCAAGAATTTTTAGTCCTTTAATTGGTTGTTTGAAATGTTCACGGGAACACCAACCACTCTTAGACGCCCTGGCAGCTTGCGGGATTTTAAGGCTCTGTGCCCCTTTATTTAACTGGCTTTTACAGAGATACTTATTCTAGAAGTTTAATATAAAATTTCATTTGAAGTTACTGCATGCCCAGCTCATTAATGACGCAAATAGCAATAGAATTTATGTCTCAGTAGATAAGAGACACTTTGTATGTTTTAGCTACATTGACCAAAACCCGATTTGAGTACCATGTTAGCTCAACCAGCCAAACAAGTTAAAAACCTTATCAAAAATATTTTGTAGATTCTTTTACATTTCATGCGTCAAGTAATAAACGTTGTGTTAAACCAAGTTGTATCACACAACTATCAAAAATTAACAAACAGAACAATGCCAGAACAAACCATTCTGCTTAATTTTGGGCTTGGTCCCAAAGGAGGTAGTCCATAAGTCACACAAAAATAAGAATTCCACAGAAGTTAACCTAACATGCCAGTCTCCACCATAATAAGCCTCACGGCTAAATGAGGTGATTTCATATCTGAAAACATTATAAGTTAGTGTTCATGTAAATATAGGAACTATACTTGAAAATTACTTCTTCGGCTGTAACCGAGATTCGGTCCAGCTGCACCAATACATTACCCAGGCTCTGTGCATCAGCCTCCTTTGTAAGAATCAGCTTTTCTCCAAATGAAATGTGAAACGCCCAATACACAGGTATCCTTTAAATAACAAAGGATATGTGTATTTAGGTTTGGAGAGAAGCTTCAGCTTGTTAAATCTCATTAGCGATCCAGGCATATTTACTGTCATTTCTCTGCAAAGGCGGCTGCTGCCATCGAATTCCTCATGGTTCCTCTTGCTGAAGCTGTGAACTCTTCAATTTCTACGTTCAGTCTATTAATTACCCATTCCAACGCTTCACGGCCCTGCAGTTAAAGAAAAGTTTATCAGTGTATAAATCTTGGCAAATAAGTAAATAGGTTAAACCTTGTCCTACTGAAAATGACTAAAGACACAGTAGTTAGAAAAAAAGGTACAGAAATACACGCCTCTGTGGTATTTTTACTTCACCAACCAGACTACGGCAGGAACACGGACTGCCTTATTTAATGAAAAAATTCTGTCAGCAGTGCCCACATTAGGAACCGCATTGTTTTATCATTCCTGAGGCTGAACTCGAGACAGCTTTGGATTCCCAGAGGCTCTCAATTAAAACACTGCTTTGTTACTCCCACATAACTCCCTCAGACCTGTCTGCAGGTGTGTCCTTTTTTCAACAGCAAAAACTAACAGACGGCAGAAGAGGGCAGCAAAAGAGCGAGTTAAGTGACTGGAGATGTTCTGCCAGTGAAGACTCAGAGAGCGCTTCGTCAATAGTAATTTATTATCCCCATTAACAAGAATTAAAAACGCAGAGGAAGTTCAGCAAGCCGAGCAATCAGTTTCTACAGTGAAGGCACCAGAACTACCTGGACCCTTCTTAAGATCATTGACAAAGCAAAATGTAAAGCAACGGTTTGTGCTGCCTCTGCCGTTTAGCCCAAGCACACGTGCTTCACCAAGGCTCATACTCACTTTCTTGGCGTTGGAGGAAATGGTGTTTGCCATCAGCCCTTCCAGGTAACTGCTGAGACTGACCCCTTTCACTGATATTATTGCTTCTTGTGTCAAAATGGTTCTGGAACAGAGAGCAGGAAACGGAATTATTCCAGGTAGTTTAAAACAGAATGCATTGCTGGAAGAAACCGCTCCTCCCCACCAAGTACCTTCCCTCATCAGCTTCCTGTGTAACACAGAGCTTCCTGCCCTGCAGACGCAGCCCACCTCCCCTGCTTTGTGCTTCTGCTCCTAAAACAAAACCCCAGAGCCCCATGTGCTCTGCAGAAAACAGCAGTCCATCCTTTTTTAGACAAGTTTCCATAACAAAAGTGATGGAAACCACAGGAATTTTCCCAGCCAAAGCCTACACTGCTTCAGGGCAGCCTTGGGACAGAGGTACCTACTTGTCTGGCTCCTGAGGGTGGGGTTTATAGACGAGCCTCTCGTCTACTGACACCAGGTTTGTGAAGGAAATCTGTGGAGTAAAGACAGGATTACCCCTTGATAAAAATATTGAAGGAACGTAGTAAATAAAACTGCACATTCAAAACTATATGCTTATATCCAAGTTAAACACTACACTTTTCCTGCAAGTATTAGGGCTGCAGAACACGACAGAGAAACCTCCAAGTTCAGCATTTGCTGATCTGGTTCCTTCCGTGGGTTTCTGCCCCGTACACCCGTGTGTGCTGCGCTGGGGAGAGCTGCAGTGGGGTCTGACACGCTCTGACAGAGAGCAAAACCTCACAGGGCGAGGAAATGGTGACGTGAACACCAGGTCCCTTTTCATATTTTGTTCTGAACCCCCCCAGTCCAGCCCATCACTCTGCTCATCAGCGGGGTCTGGGACAAACTGGAGAGCAGGACTTTACAGGGTCAGCGTCTGTCCCAGCAAGTCCCCAGAGCCCAGCAGCTCCCTTCTGAAAAACCAAACCGGTCAACTACAAACGCATGACTTAAACCTTTAACTTCCGTCATTTAATGCAATTTTCAAGTCATTTTCAAGATGATTCTCCTTTTCAAATTTACAAGGAATGATTAAACCTGTAATGGTTTCAGTTACACACACACGGCTACTCACGTTGCTGGACTTCAGCTCCATTGTTTTTTTCACTGGGTCAACGACAGAGTGCTCCTGGACATAGGTCTTTGTCCTGCACGTGCCGATGAGCTGCACAGGCAAACACAGCGGGAATTAGTCACAAAAACGTGTAAATAGTGGTGACTGTATTGAACAGACACTGAGACAACAGGATTAGGGTTTTGCTTAAAATAAAACTATCAAGTTGAGACAGATTCCATTTTCCAGACAGAAGCAACCTAAGATCTAGGCGCTTCTGGCTGTCAGGAGGTCACCGGGTGCAGGCAGCTGGGCTCTCCCGACACACCAGGGTGTTTGTGTTTCACCCGCTGCCCTTCTGAAGCGCTGTCGGTGCCGTGGGGTCTGCGTCAGTGTCTGTGGGTCTGTCACGGCCCCCCCTCCCCAGCCCCCCCGGCCGCCCCCCAACGCACCGACTTGACGATGGCG
>JAHREE010000329.1:2640324-2686931 GCA_033628505.1 Tringa tobata | reverse complement strand
CCCCACCAACATCCTCCCCCTGTGCCCCCCAACTCCCACCCCCCAAAAAAAGAAAAAAATTCAAACCCCGTCATTATATTTGCTTCAGAACATTTAGTTTAAGCTGGGGTACCTTAAAAATGTGCATTTAATAGAATGATCTGGCACTAGCCCTGGAACAAATATTTGATCTTCAGATTCCTTTTATTTTATTCTTCTGCCATAAAATGTCCCAAGAGGCTTAAAGCTGCACAACCTCACAGCGCTGTTGCCTCATGTGCAGAACTGGCCAAATACCCCCCTTATCACTGCGCTGCGTGGACTGCCGTTGTGAAACACCCGTCCGACACGGCGCTAACGGGGCGCCAACACCCTTCCTCTCATCTGGATGCAGACAATTAATCTCCTTGCCAGCTGCCGAGGCACAGAATGTAAACAATAACCGTAGGATGAGACCCAGGTGGTCACCTCCCTGTCCCAGCGGGCTGCTCCCGAGGTCAGGTCTCCCACCTGCCCTCCGTGGGGCTCTGTTCCTCACACTCGGAGGCCACGGTGACAGGACACGCCGTGTCACGTTGTGCAGTGGGGTCCCAAACGTAGCACGTGGCCCTTCAACAGCTTTTGGCCAGCGAATGACTTCGTCTCAATTTAAACACTGACTCAAAATTTGTAACAAGGTATGTGCTGTGTGACTCATTAGAACCATTAATTTGGACTCTTTTTTCTCATTTCTTGTACAATTTCCTCGGCTCCCAGGCTTCGGGGAGCTTGTTCATGGCTCCACCAACAGCTCCACCTTCCCGTGTCCCCGTGGGGGCAGCAGCCGTGGCGGGCGTTGGACGGAAGGGCAGCTGCACAACGGAGCAGGGTTCAGGGATGCAACAGGACCGTTCTGTTGTCTGGGAAACAGTCTCCTCAGCTCTGCGGGATGTGACAGCTACCAGCCAGATCATGTTTTTTCTTGCAAGCATCACAAATGTGCATGTGATCAAGTAGGCAGATGATAATCACATGTTATCACCCACAGCTCATGAGCAAGCACAGTAACAGCACAATTAAAGACAAAACCACGTATTTTAAAGTACTTTGAAATTGCTGATAATCTTGTGGTGTTTGGAAATACTCATGTAGGTCTCCCCTACATCTGATCCTTGGTTAATTCTAAAGATGACATCATCTCTTACAAAAACACACCACACTGTCAAACATTTGTTGAATGCAACTTTCTCTCGTAAAACCTCGAGGAACCAGCCCTGACAGGTTGTGGTCATGACATATTATGTGTTAAATCACAGAGAGTTATATTCACTCATGGTCTTCAAACCGTGCTCCTGGATCCAAATCTATATAAAGCTCGCTCTTTCAGAAACCTGGTCCTTGATCAGCTGTCTTCTGACACAGGTTAAAGAAACTGCAACCTGGAAATAAAAGTTGAGAATTCTTCATAGACAAACTACTGCACAGAAGTGGCTACCTGGTCATCAGTGCTGACAACCGCAACAGCACAGAGACAATTATCAGATCAATTATAAACCAAACCGTCCTGAGATCCCCCTAGCTTGCATCTGTCGGAGGCTGACACACAGCTATGGTCAAGGCAAGCCATTAAATCATTTCTCTTCAGTTTTGTGGGCCAGAGAACAGGTAGACCCCGGATTTAAGCCCATTTACGCTGTCCAGAACTGTAGTGAGTAAGCAAGCAGTAGTATCTCGGGTGTTACAAATATGGAAATGCCGCAGAGATTCTCTCAAGGCTCTAGAATCAGCTCCAGACTCGGCTCCCAGGAAAGGGTTAGTGGGAGCTGAGCTTCCACCTCACATTCCTCTTTTTCAAGATCTGTCTTTGATGGCTTTTCCAAGACAAAAGAATGGTTCATCTGGCATTAGAATTTAAAATTCACAGCTCCCAGTTCAGCCAACTAAGCCACATTTTCTCATTGAACTTTCTGATGTTTTTCCTTTCCTTTCGGTGCACGCATGCACACAGGATGTGTGTGCAGAGGAGCCCTCGCACATGGCTTACAAACTTCCTTTCCTGAAGCAGTTTTACTGATGAATGTTGGTGTGGACAGATCAGCTCTTTCCCCAAGCCTCTGCAGATGCTAGAGCTTTGGAAAGGTAGGTAATTATTGAACGGACACTAGTTTTAATATACATATTGTTCTAATGCTGTATTTTTAATTTTGAGCAGCCTTGAAGTGTTTATTAAATTTCTAAATACTTAAGAAACTTAGTTTTGATTAAAATGAATCCTGTAATGGCTCTCTACAAACACAGTAACTGAAATACATAACGTGCGGCCAGCTGTTAAGACGTCTGTTTCCATAACAGCACCCATCTACAGTAAGGTCCATGATGGCACAGGATCCCGTTTCTATGGTAATGCAATGTCTGAGCCTCAAGGATGCACAGAAATCCAGCATGAAAAGTAGGAACTCATGTTTTAGACCAAAAGGGTTCCTTGTTTATACTTATCTGTGTCCAGCCACTTGTTGTCACCTTATTCTTATCCCCACACTGTAAACTGGTTACGCTGGTGACTCTCTTTGCTTGTTTTTCTGAAGCAATAGGTGGTATGTAGTCATTCTGCCTGTCCTCCTCGTACAACCTCTTAAACTGTTGGTTAATTGTAATCGAGTTAGACTGTGGGAGTGGGGCTCAGCAGAGAGTGCAGAAGCCCCAGGTGGTGACACCAGGGGCAGGAAGTCCATGGGGTGAATTCAGCTGCTGCTTGGCCCGAGAGACCAGAAAGGAAAGGCATGGGTATGTCTTTATGCATTTATGGTCCTTTGTAGCCACTTCAAATAGGCAAGACACCTGTAACAAATAAATCAGAAGTGTTGGAGGCGGCATGGTAACAATTTTGGCATGGCAGGAGTGTGCACAGACACAGACAGACACGCACATCAGCCTGTCTGGGAGTTTCAGGTTTTGTCTTCAGAAGTGAGTTATTCCCCTGCTAAGTGATACCAGTTCTCAGCAACGCTCCTGCTCTCAATTCTTTGTGCTTTCCCACATCCCTGTATCCAGCGTGCCAGCTATTTGCCTGGAAAAACCCTTCCAGATTATTCTTCTGGGGTCAAATTCACAAAGGATCAGTGATGTGTTAGAAGGTGGGGTTAACACCCAGCAAACTCACACAATGGAACCTTTGCAGGTGCCCATCAGAAATTAAAACTAATGCAACTAAAACCCAGACTTTTATTCTTAGTAATTTCAGCTCATATTTTGTGCCAAGGTGAAGGCATTTTGGGGCAGGTGTTTGGAAATTCAGCCTGTGCCAAATTCAGTATGAACACGGTGAGGGAAACTGCCAGTTAGAAGTTAACAGTCACATTTCAGTGTGGTTATTTAAGGAATCTTTAGCAACTTGTAACAGAAGAACAAACAGGCTAAATCTCCGCACTTCCCCATGTAACTTATTAGCACGGACAGAACCCCACATTTAAATACAACAGATTGCCTCGAGGACTCGGTGACTTAGGTGAGATTCCCCGTGCAGTCTGAGCCCGGGTGCAGGCAGGGTCTGGGGGCTGAAGACACTTCTTACCCTGTACCCGGGATTTCAGGACAAGGAGATAATGAATGTTAATAGTTGAAAAACTGCTGATGCAGTTTTGGTGTCTGGTTTTGAAAATCAGAGCCGTTAATGGTGTCGATAAATTACAAAAAGTCATGGTAATCCAATTACAGCTATTTTAAAACACTAAGGTTCCTTTGTAGCTATGGAAACAAAAATGCAGACATTAATGAGCAAGGGGGAAAAAACCCTGGTGTTTCCTTGACAACAGATAAAAGCACAGCTCCGTGAACCCCAGAGGGGAGAAGGACAGAAACGCCTTTGGCCCTGACACACCGCGGAAACTCACGTCCAGCGCGATGAGACACGTCACCGCCACGGAGCGGCAGGAACTCTCTCCACACGAGCACCTCTGTTGCAGTTACCCCGCAGCACGAGACGTCCTGCGTGTCCCACTGAGTGTCCTCCACAGAGAGGTGCCCATGGCAGAGGGGACGCTGCTGTCCCACACCCAGCTGTCCAAGAGTGCAACAGAAATTCTCTGCACGTACACACACACACATACTATCCATACATATAGTACTGCTTTTCCCAGTGAAAAGCTGTGTAAATATTAGGTAAGATCATGACACAAAAGGGATACAAGGAGAGTACAACTTTAACTTAGTACCACTCCAGGTTTAACTAGCTGCTCTCACACAAGCCAGAAATACTTCTGTCCGAGGAACTCGGCATTGTTGAAGGACAGTAAGATGAGAGGATGTGAGTAAGACACCAGTAAGATTACAGGGCTGTCCTTCAGTGGACAGTGTACAGCACAATTGATATGTATTGATATGATACTGAATATTGATATGTACAAGAATTTAATTAAATTGATAAATAGAAGAGTTAATTGGCAAATTTCCCATGGGCATTTTGGAAGAACCGAATCTTCAAAACAAGGTCTTTGTTCAACTCTGCCCAGCCCATGGTATTGAGGGCATCCCTTTGTAGCAGGAAGGGAAGTGCATCAATGCATTCAAAATCCTAAATTGTTTGTGTCTGTAGCAATAAAGAGCTGGATACTGAGCTACAAGAATGTAGGGTTTCCTTGACAACATGTTGAGAAAAAACACAACTACATAAAAGATTATGGAGAAAATGAAAAAAAAATATAGTTGGGTTGGCTGAAGGGTTGGGACAGGGATTTACCTGGGTGACGGGGGCTGCTCTGGGGCTGCGGGGACAGGAACATGCTGTGCCCACGGTTCAGTCAGCGGTGCCTCCTTCTGCTGGTTCTGACACGGATCTGAAAGGTGGTTCAAATGATCAATGACCCTGTCAAATTCTAGTCTCATTTTCTGTAAAATACATTTATATTAGTGTAGCTGGTGGCTTTTAGAGCATTTCTGATGACTATCAGAAGTTCTGAAGTTATGTTTTTCTATGACAAACAAGAAACAGATGGCAGGACTAAGTCTGTACTCCAGCTTGCGCCTGTGTGAAACCCAGCTAACCTTGCTGGCTTCTGGAGTTGAAGTAACTGTTCCTCTGAAAGCTACATTGATTTTAAATGCATCATAATTGTAATTACTCATATTTATGATGTGATATGCCTGAAAATACTGTACCTTATTACTCCTGCAACCTAAAAGAACTGGAAAGACCCTTCATATTCCTCCTGCAAAACATCTATTTTGTAGAAGAGGCATCACAACGTCCTCTACTTTTTAAGCTCTGAAGTGTCAGCACAAGGATGTCCTGACTGAGGGGGGGAAACTGGGGCTCTCTTTGCCCTGTCCCCTGGTGCTCCAGAAGCAAAGCCGGACTCCCACGTCTGCCTGTTCTCTCGGGTGTCTGGGGGTTTTCTTGGGTTGTAAATGTCCTTGTGAATTAACCCATGCTTGTGCTGAATTAATACTAAATCCCAAACCAAATAAACCTCAAATCAACCCTGTAAGATGATTCAGCATTTAAAACCTGACCTAAAACACATTAAATCTAAATTTGGAAAAAAAGGTCTGTGGGATTTTAATGGAAGCTTCTTTGAAACTAGCTTTTTATTTTCCCTTCAGGGGAGTGTCTCCATGTACACCCTGCTGTTGGGGTGTGAAAATAACCCAAGCACTTTACAGAAGAAATTCAGTTCTCAGTGAAACACTAGTGTTGCATGCACAACCAGCTGAACCTTCTCATTTTTGTGATTGCCTGAGCATTTCCTCAGCAGCCCCGGGGTCTTTTCCCTGCAGGATCTATTACTTTTGCCTTGTGTTTTAGCTTTTTCCCTTCTACTGGCTTTTCTTTGGCAAGCACACCCATATTTGCTCATAATGAAGCCGTGTCTCTCCCTTTTGCTGTTCAAGCACATTTTCGTTTTCTCTTGGACTTTTTTTTTCTGGTATGGCCTGACCAGTATGTGAGGGTTACACTGCTCTTCAGGGTGGCACTTCCTCCTTCAACAAAATACACCGAAATGCCACATGAGTCTCAGTACTTACTGTGCAGTGTTGACGTGAGGGTAATAGTTGGCTGCCCAATTTACTAGAATGCCTTCATTCCTCCCACTTTGAATATTTTTTTTAATATTCGATTTTTTTCCAGATTTTTAATACTTGCTTTGAAAGATTCTGTCAATTTACAGAGCTGTGATCTTTGGGGGGAAAAAAAGTCATGTTAACTGCTATGGTGGAAATGTGTTTTTGGCTAAACAAAAGTTGTGGAGGTAACCATGACTCCTGTACTTTCAAACTCAAGAGTTCACCTCTATAAAAGAAATATTGCTATTTGTGATAACAGATAGCAATACTATGCAATGATTCTTCATGGGAAGAGATTAATCATCCTCCTCCTCCTCAGATTAGGTGCATTTAGACATTCCAGCTGTTACTTTATCCGCAGCAAAGTGGCCAATACCATGGCAGAGATAAGGGATGCCGCAGGGGCTCGGCAATGCGGCTGCTGCAGCCCCTGCACATGAGCTTCTGTGACCCACAGAGACCAAAATGAGCAACACAGACCCCTCAGAGTTACTGCTTCAGCCTATGTGGTCTGTTACTACACTTTTCAAACTGGGTCGAGAAAATTGTAATTAGTATTTTTTTTTAAATACAAATTATAGTAAAAGATGCAAATGATACTACTTGTTAATAACGCACAGGGTTTACTGGGCAAAAAGTGTCCTCATTGAGCAGACAGTACACAAAGATTAATTTAGCTTTTAGAGAAAGTCAAAGTAATAAAAAGGTAAAAATCTGTCTTTTAACTTCAATACGCACAAAACAATTACAATGCTAGGGAAATTACCAGTTTTACTGAATTGATTTAAGCCATTTCAGTTTGCAATCTACATCACGTCTACAATGGCACGCAGGCTGCATGAACGTACCCCTGCTGGCAGCCGTATTTCTTTTCTCTCCAAACGTGCACTTTTCTGTCTCACCTGAGGCCACAGACAGTTCTCTGGCAAAATTTTCATGGAGCTGAGCTCAGCTGTTAGTTTACACATGAAAGAAGAATTTAAGCTTCTACTGTGGCCAGTAGCCAACCCCATTTAATACCAAGTCAGGCTGTACTTCAGTGTATTAGCGGCGGTACCTCTGACAGATTTACCAGACAGATGTAGAATTGAAGATTGTTTTTCATTCATTGCAGCGTGATTCATTGTTTAACTGCCTTTATCAGATTCTCTGTTAAAGGTTGGGAGTAGTAGTCCCCAAGTCTAGCCGTGCTGGTTGTACGTGATTTTCCAGCTGAATGTCTATGTGAAGATCCGTGTTTAACAAGTGCTGGTCCCTTACTGTCATGGAGCAGCCGAGTCATAAAGGGTCCTTAAAGTTTTCAAGCTCCTTTCTACAAACTAGTTTGTCTCTGTTTCGCTCTTTGGGGTCAAAAATATATTTGAGAATTGTTCTTGCTTGTCTGACAAAAACCTTCCACCCGTCCCTCCCAAACCAGTGTACTCCTAACGATTTATCTTCACCTGCTCTTGTGCCAATAACTATATTTCAGCTTAAATCCATGATATTATAGAGAGCAGCCCCTTTGTCTCATTCCCGGTGGTCTCCTTTATACCCCATTGTTGCAGCAAACATTCCGTGGGATTCCCGCGGATGGGGGAGCCGGGTATCGCTGAGCGGGACCGGGCTGGAGGGACGGCCCTTTTCCTGCCTGTGACCTGGGGACTATTCATGGCCCAAGGTCTCCCACCGGCCGGGTGGGCAGTGCTGCTGTGGCTGTGCTGCCTTGCTACTCGGTGCTACCACCATCTGGGTACCTATTTAGCATGTTCAAAGGCAGAAATATAGTGTCCTCTGAAGACTTTTGCTGTGGAAACCTGGATGCCTTTTGGAATATGGGCTCTTGTAGGTTAATTAAAAAATAGCAGCAAAAATCATAACAAAATGTTCACACTATGTAAAATCAAAAACCTTCCTAAATACTTAATTTTCCTTTTTAAATTTAGAGGCTGAGGAAAAAACTTGACTGGATTACATCTGTTAAGTGAAAAAAAAAAAAAAAAGAAAACCCAATAAACCAACAAACAAACCTTAGGAAAAGATAAAAGAAAAAAAGTAATAATTTTTCATTTGTGCCTGATGGGGCTGTGGTTTTTTTTTTAACTGTTTGCAAATCTTCAGTGTAATGGTTTGAAACCCAGTCGTGTCATTTCTTTACGCCCACACACAGAGCTGCAGTAGTGCAGACACCGTAGCAGCAAACCATATTACCAGCATCGGCCATTAAAACTCTTCCCCCACCAGGCGTGGGCTGCCTTCGCCCCCTCCTCTCCGCGCACACACCCCACCACCCACCCCTCAATGTTCACATGCTTAAAAAAAAGAGAAGAGAAAGACACTGAAAAAAGGAAACAGGATGCTGCTTTTGTCTCAACGCTATTCCAGGGAGACCTGAACCTCTCCACCTGCCTGTGAATTGGCCACCTAAAGGTTAGCAAGTGTTTTGTTATCATTTTATATAGACAGAGATATCATTAAGACAGAAATTTTTAAGTTTTTTTTTTTTTGATGTGATGGTTCTTTCAGTTAGCAATGAGAAAGATTTTTCCTAAAACACAAAGCATTTTAGTACTGGCCCCACTTCTGTTTTTAGGAGGGCTTTAATCAGTATTTTTTCATCATTTAGTCCAACCTCCTAAACTTTAAAAGATGGATTAGGGTTATTATTTCTCTGCTAGAGCAACCTGTTGATTACAGACTGCTGGCTGGAGGTTGTTAACTCTTTCCTAACAAGGGAAATGCACGGGAGTGAATTTGATGACAGGACAAAAGGATGTAAATCCTTTAAGGTTTTTAGACTTTTTAAGTACTAACAATTCTATTTTTTTTCATTGTGAAACCACCAACAGTGTTATAAAACCAACAGATGGGTGAGACGTGTTTCTTTTTAGAAATAAGTAATGTAAATTTAAATTAAATTGTGGTGTAAATTTAAAATAAAGACATATAATAAACTAGAACGCATTTCTTATGACTGGAACTGAGAAAAGTAGTAGCATAAGAAGTAGAATACTAAATATTCTCATACAAATTGCCTGAAGAGCTCAGAAGGCAAATACAATGTTTACTTACACACTAAAATAAATTTTAGCTAACAATGTTCTTATTGATTTAAGCCTTTTGAATGTTTTCATTTATGGATATTCAAGAAAAAGAGAATCTAAAAGACAGAAAACTGCATACTTAATAATGATCAACACAACTGGTGCTATTCTAGAATGAAGGAAAGGCGTTACAGATCTCATTCTACTTCAAAGGTTCTAATACTGAATTCTGCTACAGTGTTCACAAAAATAAAAAAATAAACCAATTTCATTGATATTACACCATTGTGGAAGTACAGCGTCAAAAATACTCATCCTCAGGAAATGGTACAAGAATTTCAAAGTTTGATCAGGGTTTTTTCTGGTTGCTTTGTACTTTGGTAACACACGGAGCAGGGCAAAATTTCAGGAGCAATGACTTCTTAACAAGTAGCAGGACTTCCCAAAGTCAGAATCTGAGCAAGAAATGTTATCGCTGAAAGATTACGAGGGTTTCGGAAGATCAGGGAATCCCACGTTTTCACCCTAACTCTGCAGGGGGCTGGGGCTCAGCTGCTGCTGAGGCTGTAAGTGCTCTGCAGGCTGGGAGAGCAGCACAGCCCTTCCCAGCGCGGGAAGGGTGAAGTCAGTACTTCTGGTATGAGACATTTCGAGGTACGAACTCAAACTGAGAAACGAGCAAGGCAGAAATAGTAGAAAACAAGATTAACGGTAACTTCTGGGTTAATCGGGAAACGTATCAGTTCCGTTTTGCTAGTCTGAATTAAGGTCTAGAAAGCGCCAGAATTAGGGTACTCATAAACCTTTCCATCAAACAGGTAGTGTTTAAAGTCCCCGCACAAAATATATTTCAGACCCTGTGTTTCCCTATAATTTTATTATACTAGTATTTAAGTAGAAGTTTTGTCCAGTCAACCAAGGGAGCTCCTCATAAACACCAGCCCCTCATGCTGGCTGTCAGTGTGGACTAGCAACTGGAAAAGCTAATTCCAGTTTCTGTATCTTCTGCTGACAGTAGGATATTGTGTGCTGCTCTCAGCGTCATTGTCCCCATAAGAAAAAAAAATAATTAACAATCCTATAAGATACTTTCTTTTCATTTAAGTTTGTCAAGTACTTTAAAATATGTAGTTGATAGCGTCTTTGAAATCTATTTCCTTATTCGTACAGAAAGATGCTTATTGCTACTTTCCCTTCATCCCACCTTTGACTAAACCCCGTTGGTATCTTTGAGGGACAGAGGGGTTCAGACACCTGGGAAGGGGCACTTTCTGCAGACTCTCAGAGCCCAGAACCGCATACCACGGTATATGGGGTCATCTCCCCAAATCCTGATGAAGACATGAGCTGAGAGCGAAGAGCTGTACAGCACCACGTCCTCCCTGCTCCATAGAACCTGCCACAGGCACACAATATAAATAATCTTGCAGAGAGAGCCTGGAGAGGTGGTCAATGCCCCAAGCCTGGCAGTGCTTCGCAGTCATTTGGACAATGCCCTTAGTAACATGCTTAAACTTTTGGTCAGCCCTGAATTGGTCAGGCAGTGGGACCAGACGGTGCTGTAGGTCCCTTCCAACTGAAATGATTCTATTCTATTCTATTCTATTCTATTCTATTCTATTCTATCCTATTCTATTCTATTCTATTCTCAGCTTAGGAAGTGACATCTAAAACTAGATTGGTTAAAAAGAGAAAACAAAAATCACTTAATTTCAAATAGAACTATGAGTCTTTTTTTCACTGTTCCTTTGTTGACTGTAACACGCGATAATCTTCCAGATCTCACTTACATGTGAGAACCCATTTAGGAGTGCATCTCCCAGCAGAGCTGGAACTAGTTCTGCGTGTAGTTGTATCCATATGGCCAGACTGAGCCTGCAGATAGAGGCGTGAGTCATGTAAAGCAGTTCACAATGTCATTTTCTAGGTTCACTGATTTTAAGCATGTGCAGTGCCATTACCAATTACTGGGAGCATTTCAGGGTATAATAGAAACTAGAAGGATTTTAAGTAATAATACTAGGTCCTGTTAAAAGGTTTTTTGTCCCCCGAATAACTAAATGGCAGGTAACAACAGTAAGAAGAATAAGACAGAAATATTTCTCCAACTCCAGAATTAGAGGCCCACCAACACGGGGTCCAGGACCAAACAGAAAGCAGCCCAAGCCACAGCAAAGCTCTCCGGGAGCAGTAACGCTGTGCAGAGTGAAAACCCATTGGCACCTCCGGCATTAGTCTATCGTCTAACCACTGAAAGAAAGAGTTTCCACTGAAGTGGGTCCTGGACAAACAATCACACGTTACAGTTCCACCACTCTCCCAGTTACGAGATACAGGCTCCGCCATCAGGACTGGGCAGGTGCTCACCACCAAAGTTAAACCAGATCAAAAGTGACATCTTCCACAAGACACCGCTCCTAAGGAATTTTTATAGGCCAGATACGCTGACTTGGCACCATTAGAGGGACTGCAAGTTGCAGTTTGGGATGTACTCACTCTAACAGCAGAGGAGGAGGCAGCCGTTCCCGTCCATACCTCAGACAGCGTCCCCCGAAAGCCCCCGGGGCTCCGCGGCTGCTCTGGCCCAGGACTCTCCCTGAGGTCAACCCAAAAATGGAGCCTACACTCTTAAAATGATCTTTTCACTTCTCTTGACTGTCCCCTATCCTGTTTTCCCTACAGCTTTTCACAGATTTTAGGGAGGGTTGTTGAGCATGACCTAAACACTCTGGACATTCTTTCACCGTTTTGCCCCCGGTTGTGGGTCCCTCGCAGCCGCCGGGCACGGGGCCAGCAGCCGGTGGGGGATGCCCACACTGGGCGAGTCTGGCAGTTCAAGTGTAGTGAGTGACTTCTCACCACCTTTCTTTCCTTTTCCAACACATTTTAAGAGAGATCTTTATTGTAAAGTTACAAGCAAATTACCTTTAGTGGTACAAAGAATTCCAGCCTTGCGCATTACTGGGTGGTACAATCGGCAGCGCACAGAACCCCACGGTCTGAAGAGAAATGATTCCGTTTGTAGGTTCCTCCACAAATAATGGTAAAGGATATGAAGAGATTGAAATGCTACTTCATTTTCTTCTGTTTCACCTCTTCCTGTTTTCTGAAGGTTGTTACCGTGACACCAATGTAAAAAAAAAAAGAAAAAACAACTTCCTACTTCTAATCTGTTTCAAGTCTTTGTCCTCGTTTCTCTCTGTTTGCACCAAGTACTGACAGAAATGAGGCTTCTCTGGCTGGAATGCCCGGCTCCATGAGAGGTACGTACCAAAATTATTGACAGACTAACGAGGATTCCAGTTCTCTGTGCTCTCTGGTATTGTATTTCAGGTAGGGATCACCAGAAGCTGTTTAAAAAGGCAAAGACTTCTAGTATAATATGGTATAGCATGTATGTTCAGAATGTGGGAAAGCTGCTCTGTGTGGTTACAAAACCAAACCAACTCCGCAGACCTGAAAGTATAATTCAAGCTAGGAACAAAATAATTGTACTTAAGCGGAATTTTCATGACCAGTTTTGATAGCTTAAGAAACTAGAAAATTTAGAGAATTGGGCCAAATCTTGCTTTTAGTTTTGTTTATTTGAAATTTTTCTTTATCTAATTAGGATCAAGTTTTTAGACGAGTAGCTCAATGCTGCACGTTACAAACGAGTTCAGAACATGAGGCAGATGCTCAGGACGGAGCCTGGGGAATAACCACCACAGGAGGGTTTTCTGCTCAGGACTGCCCAGAATTAGCCTTGGGGTAGAATTAGTTTGAGATAAGCTATTTTTGTCAATGTACAAAGAACTATAGTGACTTTTTTTTTTTTTAATATAAACGACAGGCGTGAAAAGTATGATGATATTTGCCCCAGCACCATACAAGCCACAGAAGTTTCATTTGGGAAGAAAGTGTCTCTTTTTTGCTGTGAAAAGCAGTGCACTAGCACAGCTCTGAAAAGTGATGAGATTGCGCATCACCATTTGGTTTAATTATTTAGCATTAGTGAAATCTTTCTTTTAAATGTTCTGTAATCATTTGGGTATTTCCTTGGTAGAGCATTAGAGAGCACTGAAATGATTCTCAGAATCACACTGCATGTTGGGCCCCACAAACTTCACAGAATAAGCGAAATTACAGAGAGCCTGGCGCTTTGGAACTCCAGGATTCTTATCCATTTGATCCTTCACAGGAAGTTCTTTTCCCATTTTTTCATGTGATGTGAGCGAGACGCTATCCTTGTCAGTTGTCAAGAAACAGAACTTCTCTTGGATCTCCATCCAACTCCCTATCAGTTTACCAGCTTTATTAGCTGCTCCAGCAGAAACTGCCAGATACCCAAAATCAATGGCATCGAGTTTCCCCTTTCTCCTTCATGTCAATTATTCCAAAATTCTCAGTAACTACATGCAACAGAGATTTTGCTTTGAATAACGGTAATGTAGTGTCTGTTTCATATGGAACCAGTCAAAATTTCAAATAGTATTTTTGAGTAAGTTTTTTTACTGTTTCCTAGTAATGATTACGGATTAAAATAGTCCAAGGAAGGTACAAAAACACCGTTGGAGATTATGCAGTAAGGCAACAAATTGCAGATTTCACATTTAGTCACTGATAATGTTATTTCAAATGGGGTTTTTATGACTGTTTACACAAGAACAGCCCATTATTCATAACAGCCAATGGATACAGAGTTGGGAGTATAGCTTTAATAAGGATTTGAATAAACATTCACAGATCACCTTCTAATTTTCACCCAGACTATAATTACAAGAGGTTATGCCGATGCCTTTATCAGATCTTCCAAAAATAATTTTCAATGAGCTTATTTGGACAGTTTCCTAGTCTGTTTCTGAGAGAGAAAACAGACAAGACAAATTTTTTTTAAAATAAGTAGTCTGGACCTCCACCCACCCTGAGTATATCTGGACAGATTTCATAAGAATAGACTCACTTTTTCCAAAAACTGTGTCTACAAAATGTTTTCATCTGGGATTGAAAGCAGTATACTGTAATATCGCCTTAAATTAGACAAAATTAGTTTGGGCTACACAAAAGACGGCTTTAATTTATCCCACTATTTTGCTCTGATACCATCTTTTCTGCTTTACACGTATTTCTGTAAATCTCACGTGTAACACAGGACATCAGTTTCATTTTGCTCATGTGTTTTCACTATGCATCCCTTGCTGCCGAGCTTAGCCTGAGCTCGCTGAGCTGGGTAAGCACAGCGGATACGCAGCCGCGTCTCGCCTCCCGGCTCCCACCCGGCTCCCCACGGGAACTGGGCAGCTCTTCTTCCCAGAGGTTTTCAAAACTGGACGGGAAAGAGCCCTGAGCGACCTGTGCTGAACCTGGGGGTATTGTGCTGGAGACCTCCCGAGGTCCCTGCTGACCTTCATTGTTTCTTAACATTTCTTATTATAAATTCTTAAATTAAAAATCATGGCACAAATATGTAATGGGAATATGGTTCCAGAAAGTTAAAACTGTATTATTTCTGGGGTGCTGAGATCCTCCACTTGCAAATCTGATACTCAGATTTATTTCTAATACTTTGGATACATACTGTATGTTCTAAGTGCAATGTTCACTGTTCTTTACACTGTACTGAACTTCAATTTCTAGCTAAGAAATGAAAGATGAATCAATTTAATTGTAAAACTAAGTAATTATTGTTTGTGTATAAGATTTGTGTTATTCCTAATTGCTAGCTTTCCCAGCCCAGCAGTTGGAAGTGTTTATTTACTTTGCTGTCCTGCTTCGGTTCCCCTCCCTCACAGATAGCTGTGCACATGGCAGGTAGCCCTTGCCATGGAGGCCCAGGACCAGCCCGGTGTCACAGCGGCACTGCCAGATGGACCGGTTCCAGCCTCCTCCCTCCAGCCAGCCCCCGGCCCGGGCAGCGCGGCTCCTCGGCAGGACCCGGCCCCATCCCAGCCCCTCTACCTGAAAGCCCTCACCGTGCCCCTGTACCAGCCCCTCCAGGCAGGGTGCTGGCAGCCCAGGGGCCCGCTGGTCGCCGGCAGGAGCTGTGTCCACCTGGAGAGCAGCAACGTCCCCCTCATCCTCAACCCGCTTCTTCCTTCTGAAGGCACAGACCAGCCTCACTCGCTCTTTCCGAAGCAGCTTGGGCAAACTCTGACACTGAACATAGTCAGCGCTTTACCGGTTCTATCATCACCAAATTCTGGTGTAAATGCATCTACCGGAAGCCCGGGAAAATCAAAAAAAGCTGGGAAATACGTCTGCAAACACTGCGGACGAGATTGTTTGAAGCCAAGCGTCCTTGAGAAACACATCCGCTCTCACACGGGGGAGAGGCCCTTTCCGTGCACGACCTGTGGCATCGCCTTCAAAACTCAGAGCAACTTGTACAAACACAGAAGAACCCAAACACACGTCAACAATGCCAGAGCGCCCTCAGACCCCGACAACAGCGTCGCATCGGAGCAAAATGAGAAATCAACAGAGAGCGTCGTGTCACATCAGGGCAGCAAACTGCTTGGTGGGACTGGCGAGGACAAGGGGGTGCAGATGGAACAAGTGAGCTCAGAGACCAGCGCGGACACCAAGAGACTTCCCAATGACCTTCCACCGCCGGCTACAAGCAACCCATCATCTGCTTCAGAAAATCTAGAAACGACGAATCCGTCCTCTAGTTCAAAGGCCAATCAGGGGGTTCCTGAAAGAGAACCCGAAAGTTTATCATCTCCAGGGGCTTTGCCGATCGGTCCGTGCCAGAGAAAGAAGATACAGGAGCAAAGGACCCCGAGCGCCAACAAGCACGTTCAGCTGCAAAGGCAGCAGGCGACCTCCTGGGACAAGCAGTGGGACTCCAAGGCGTGCGAGTACAAGCTGAAGAAGTGTGAGAGCACCGACTCGGGGTACCTGTCCCGCTCCGACAGCGTGGAGCTGGCGTCCCCCGGCCCGCTGCAGGGTCTCTGCCAGCCCGGCGCCGAGCCGGAGAGCCAGCCCGGCCTCCGCAGCCCCGCCAAGCCGGAGCCGGCCCAGAGAGCTGCCGCCTCCATGCTGGAGAAAAAGAGGCTGGAAGAACACATTTCAAAGCTTATTTCTCACAACAAAAGCGTGGTGGATGACACCCAGTTAGACAACGTCAGGCCCAGAAAAACTGTCCTGTCTAAACAGGGCAGCATCGACCTGCCCATGCCTTACACGTACAAAGACTCGTTCCATTTTGACATCAGAACCTGTGATGTAAATAGGAAAAAGAACCTTTCCCTTTGTTCAGCAAAATCTACCTTTGCGCCCCTAGAAAAATGCAAACCCGTGTTTTTTCACTCGGTGCCCACCCAGTTCTCCACCACCATCGACGCCGTGCCCGTCACGCGGAGCAACTCCCTGCCCGTGGCGGAGGGCAGCGGGGCGGCGCGGGACGGAGCGGGGGGCTCGCGGCCACGCTCCCTGGGGAGGCCGCCCCCCAACCCCCCCCGCGCTGCCGCTCTGCTGCCTGGCAACAACCCCCCTGCCAACTCCCTGGATTTTCCCAACAGCCATCCCCGAGCTCTGGTCCGACAGGCAGCCGTGGATGATTTGCCGCTCAGCAGCGCGGCCGAGCATCCTCCGCCCCCGGAGGAGCTGGGGGCTGGAGCAGGAACCGCGGCGAGAAACAAGAAACACAATCAAAGGAAGCTAAAGATGTTCTCTCATGAAAAATGGCAAATGTATGGAGATGAAACGTTTAAGAAAATCTACCAAAAAATGAAAAGCAGTCAAAATGCCAAGAAAATTAAACAAAGGGGGAATAAGATTACGGATATTGCAAGCTTCACTCCTGATTCAAAG
Source organism: Tringa tobata (assembly GCA_033628505.1). NCBI lineage: Eukaryota > Metazoa > Chordata > Aves > Charadriiformes > Scolopacidae > Tringa > Tringa tobata. Next base: position 2,670,096 of record JAHREE010000329.1, on the reverse strand, counting down.
GAATCGGTCAGCAGCACTGAAATCCCTGAGCAGAGGGATAGCAGCAGCTCTGTAAGTGACAGCCTCCCCTCCCTCCTGACAACAGGTTTAGACCTGGGTAAATCAGAGACCTGTACTAATGGTAACCACACTGTACAGAACCTGTCCCCCGAGGACACTGCGGACAGTTTAACCTGCGCGATGGAGACATCCCATCCAGGAAACGCTCCAGCACAGACTGTGCCCAGCAGGACTTCCCCGGAGCTTGGTGACAGTGACACAGACAAGCGCAGAGGTGACAACGGCGCGTCCCCAGCTCCCAGCAGTTGTGAGCTCGGGCTCAAAAATCCGCGGTGCCAGCTGAACGGCAGGAATGATGACCGCTTGGCAGCACAGAGCGGGGAATGGGGAAAACCGAGCCCCGGGAAGGAATCCAGTGCATTTGAATCGGAGCGTAAAAGCACCTCAAACGCTGACGGAAGCCAGAGCGGGAGCGAGGGGACCGGCCAGCCTGTCCTGACCCCCCCGGGGGCCCACTGCAACAGCACCAGAGAAGCTGCAGGGAAATCCCAGAATCTACCATCAGAGAGAAAAAAGCTGAAATTTGAAGTGGAGAAGGCACCCAACGTTATTGCAAAGTCCTGCCCTAGTCCCAGCACTGAAAGCCGGGCGGGAAATGAAGCGGAGCGGGTCCGTTGCAGCAGCGCCCGGTGTGTGTCCACAGCACCCCTGGTGCTCGCCAGGAAAGCAGAGGAGCAAAAATTAAGCACAGGAATTAATGAATCCACCGGCGGTACTGAGCACGCGGAGTATATGAAAACAATCAAACTCCCCACAAAAACTCTGAATTGCGGTGACGTTAGCCCTCTTTCGCATTCAGCAGGTATCTCAAAAGATTCATTTGTGGGATTTTTAGGGCCTGAATTTAGGGGAAGTGATTGCAATTCTTCTACCTTGCACAATGCAACAGATACAGATGTCAAAACATGTCTTGTGAAAACAGGAGCAAAGGCACCAGTTTTTGGTGACAACGCTGTTGATGTGTCTTCTAAAATTCATCATCTGCAATCTGGTCATTTAACTCCAATCCCACAACAAAATGCCTTTCCTCCAATATATATCCTTACACTGCCGCGAGACAAGAGAGCCTCAGATTTGTCACTTTTGCTTCGACCAGAAGAGAAGATTCCACCTTGCACACCTGTGACAGACACCTCAGCCACCCCCCCCTGCTCTGCCACCAGCAGAGCGCTCGGTTCCCATCCTGACGATGCGGCTTGGTCCCCTGCAAAACCTGAAGTCAGACAAAAGGCCACCAACGGAGAGCTCCGATGGAGCGTCGATGCCAACTGGAAAACTCCAGTGTTTTGTTCACCAGTCAACTCAGAAACAACAAATACCTTAACCACAGCAGATAACACCTTTAATAACCAAAACTTCAGGCAGCAGGATATTATAAGAGATGCTTGGAAAAACAAACGGAACAAAAATGAATTAAATTATCAAAGGCAAGCAGAAGAGAAGTGGATGAGCATAGCTGCTTCCTCTGCACAGACCCCCCAGAAGAAAATATGCTTTACTTCTGTGTATACAAGTGGTTTCCTCCTGTCCGCTGACATCAAAGAAGAGAGAAAGGTTCTCCACGGTCCTTGCTCGGGACGTGACTCTTTGCTAGGGACACCAGTGTCCAGCAGGGCTGTGGAGCCAGCAGTCCCGGGGTGGGACAGAGGAGGAGCTCCCCGTGCTCTTACGGCCCCTTCCCCAGCGCCGCGGGACACGCACCGCTCCCAGCGTGGGACAGACAGCCCCGTGTACTGCCACCAGTCTCTGGGCACGTTTTACTGCCCGGCGCTCAGCACTCCCTGGAAAGCATTCCCAACGCCAGCCCGCAGCACCCCAACGTGCTGCTCCGGAGCTTCACCAGCAGCGAGCACGAAGGGCCCCTTCCCATCGCTAAATGCTGAACCCCAATTAACCTGGTGCTGTTTAACGAGGAGCCTCCCTCTGCCAGCCCAGCAGCCGGGGGAGGCGCACTCTGCCCGCTCCTCCCTGCAGCCCCCCCACAAGGCAGCCGGCACGGAACGCACGCTGTCGAAATACCATATTTCTATTTTCAAAATGAAGAACATTAGCAGCCTAACAGACAGGAGCTTAAAGACACTGGTTTCATCCTTTTCTAAAGGACAGCAAACGCAGGAGGTAATATTAACAATGCCATTTCCTTTCTCAAGAGGGTGGAATTGGCTGACGCTTCCCCACCCCCATTAGAAAAATAAAAGAATTATCAAAAGTATATTTATGGACATTTGCAGGCTTTGTCCATACAGAATTTACAATTTATGTTTTAATAAGATAAGTTACGTATTCATTTGATGCACAAAAGACACATTCTTTTGTGTGAGTATTTAAGTTTCTTTCGCTCAGGAATTTCAGTAGGAGCACTGTCCAGTGAGAAGAGTGTACTTCTATTTCTTGATTTTTCCCCTTATATTTTATATTCTTCTCTAACAGCATACGTATTCCACTGTTTTCATTTTAATGAGCATTTAAATTAGAGTAGGACTTAAGTAGACCCTTAGTGTCAAGACTTTATTGTACTTGGAGATACTTGGAGTCCAAGACAGCCTGTGTGCTCCATCTCTCATCGCTTACATACACTGAAATGTCACAAACCCAAACTGCATTAATGCCCTATAAAGTGTTTAAGATTTAAAAGCTTTTCTTTCTCAGGTAAGTGAGGACAGACCAGTCTGTCTGTACAGATCCCAGAGCAGCTCTGGGAGACTGAGCTTACTTTTTACATAGGAAGAAGAATACAAAAGCACATACACTAGTTCTGTATAGATCCAGAAAAGCAGGGAGTTGTTTCAATTTTATTTCATAAAAGTAGATGGACAAAGTGATTAGAAAAAACTAACACAAAAATTCTAGGAAAAATTCAGAGTTGTGCTATTTAACTACTATGCTATTCAGTGCTATTTTAAAAGAGCATAGATTTCAATCTCTCAGTTAATGTAACTCACAGTTTTCATGTACTTCATTTTTTTCCAATATTCTCAACAGTTGAACTCAGCAGCTCCTGGTGGTGCTTTCAGAAATATTTCAGAGCAAAGGAAGAAAACAATAGTTTGCAAAAAGGAAAAACTGTCAACGAATAAAATCAAAAGGAGCCACAAACAGAAAAAGATTAAAGTCACCCCAAAATGGTAAGGAATATGGTTTTCAGCTTTCCTAGATACAGATAAAATTTTGCTAAAATGGGGGCAAAAAGTCCACAGAAAATAAAAAGTCATCCCCAAAATTCAACCTTGTCAAAATAGGGGGAAAAAAGAATCTCTTAGAAAGAGCAGGAGTTCCACAAAGGTAATCTATAAAAACCCCCAGTGTGGTGTTTACTATCAGGAACAGACTTTTCTAAGCACAACAACGAAGAAAGATGAGGCCTGGTTGGCTGCGTCCCACTGTGTTTTAGAAATTATTCTTATCTGCCAAATTGTCAGCAGTCTCTTCCATTTGAAGGGAACCAAAATACTTCCATTTTTAATTCTGATAGATCTATAGATATATGCCCTCAGAAGATCTATATCCTGAACTTGGATTCACACGAGAATGCAGAAGAATGAATATCAAATTCTAGCACGAACTAACAAAGCCACCTGTAGTTTAAAGGATCAGCTTAAATGAAGAGCAGGAAGAGTTTGAGAACAAAACTATCACAGGCACATTGTCTCAATCGGCACTTTCTCTGTAAATAATGGGAATTCTGTCAGAGGAAGATTTAGCCTTGGCTCTTTCAGGAGCGTGGGGCAGCGCAACAGCTGACGAATCGCTTCAATAAGAAGCACATATTGTGTGCATACATCCCTCTTACTTTATTTCATCACCAAAATCAGACAGAGTGACTCCCTTGAGCACAAATCGGTGTCAGCGACTCAATCACCATGTCACTTTAGCAAACAGCACCACAATTCTGAAGGATGGTAAGAACAAAAATAGAAGACTGAGGCCTATGTTATTCAGTCCAGTGACACTCTTCTAGGACTTTGTTCCGTTTTGGTTTGGGAGTGTTTCTTTGGTTTGGTTTGTTTTTTTCTTGCTGGTCTCAGAATTTATCTATTTGGCTATGTCAAATAAGTACAGGGACTCAGTTAAGTACAGGTCTCTTGCCTAAAATCCTGATTTATTTTTTTTGTCAACATAAACAAACACCTCCTTCACAGCAGTAAATTGCTGCTAGACCTAAATTTACCCAATGATGTGGTATTATTCTACTCTGGGTGCTTGTCCATTGCACATATCTGTTTACCCTTTGGATGCCGTGGCCATGCAGGTACAGAGGGAGGCTTGCACACGGACATGCTCAGTTGAAGATGAGCAGCCTCAGCAAACGGCACTGCTTTCCCAACAGAGCACTGGATGCTTGGAAAAAGGGCTCTTTATCACAACCCTGCAGAGTTAATAAGAAGTGCCCTTCTCCTCAATCAAAGGTACAGGGTAAGTATTTTGAATTTTTTTTAATATATTGAACATCAAAACATCTCGTGCATTTACAGAACTGACCGCACAATTTTCATATGCATACTACATATGTGAATTTGACAACTAGGGGACATTTTAAAAATAAATAATTCAAAATAACCTTCCACTAGAAGCCTAAACAGTTTTAAGATGGGTCTTTTTCTGTTTCTGAAACAAGACTGTGTGTTTGTAGTGGGAAATGGGTTCAGTGTCTTGAGTTGCTTTCCGTGTTTCAGACCAGCACTCCCATGTAATTAGCAGTATTAATGCAAATGATGCTGATGCCACACCCATCTTGGCAGCAGGGACAATACCTTCTCTTGGCTCGCAGCAGATATCTACGGCTATTACTTCGCAGGACAGTAATGGCCAAGAAGAAACCCCAAACACACAGAAGTATATGAGAAAATGTATCAGGCTTAGAATAAAAATTTACAGAAAATAGTAAAAACACAGAACTTAAGTCAGTGATATGATTAGAAATTTAGTAAGTTCTAGCATCTGGGGGAATAAAAATCAAAGTAAAAGTTTCTTCAACTTCTTTTCAACAGAGAATTACCTACACCAGCAACAAGCCACATCTCGTTCCACCTCAGACAAGCCACCTTGTAGAAGGAAAAAAGAAGGAAAGAATAACTCAGAAATATCTTCCCATACTGAAAATCTAAACCATGTTAAACAAAAACACAAAATGGATAAAAAGGTAGGTATTGTACCTTGATTCATGTATTACTTTTTCATTAAAAGAAAAAAAAAAGTTAATTAAAACTTGAATTACATTCAGCTGTTTTAAAGTTCAAGTTGAGACTACTTTGTATCACAGATTTTGTTTAAAAATGTGTTAAGGGTATTTTGGGGGTTATAATATAATGAAAACTTACTAACGTTAGAACTAGACTTTTTAAAAGGACACTCAAACTTGCATCAATTGAACAGGCTATTTCCTGGGCTCGCTCTCAGACCCGTTTCCACTGACGCCGGAGGTGCCGGCAGACACAGCCCAGCGTATCTTCAGGCAGGTTCTTCCTGTAGCATAAGCAGTATCATTTTTAGGAACCTAATCCTTAAAATGTCTTTTACTAAATAATTCTATTTCCTACACATATCTCACCACCTCAGACACTGTAATATTTCTTACAGATTCATCCCAAACCTTTCCCCCTACACTGCACAAACATCATTGCAGCACGTATATTGAAATATCTTGATGAAAGGAGCATCATCCCAGACAGTACATACGAATGCAGCTTGAAACCCCCAAGCCCTGTCATCCATAAGTTATTAGCGTGGTCTGTCACCTACCCGACAGAAAAATAACTACGGAAAAACCAGATCCTTTACTATGCCTCCCCCACACACTGGGAGAAAAAGTTTTCTCATAAAAAGAGGGATGAGTAACTCGGTCTGCAGTAATGAAAAAAAAAAAGAGTGCAAATATAATCGCAGTTGTACAAATAAAGGTTGACATTATGCTTAATTATTCAGTTGGTAATTTCCCCCCCTGCTAGTTTCTACAGGACATTTCTGGGCAAATCAGGGAACACACAAGAACAAACTTCTCTTTTCAGAACATCACAGCTCCTCTGGAAATCCCTGTGCCAGCTCATTCCCGGTCAGCCCCCGTGGACGCGGCCAGCAGCGAGGGGGGGATCTGCTGCTCGGGGACACTTCAGCCATTGCTCCCTGGGGGGGCACAGCCAAACATCCTGAGGGACTCGATGGCACCTGCTTGGCCTTGTCCTTCTGATTTTACGAATACAGGCAGAGGTGAGCAACCTGACAGCACAGCCTCAGAGACTATCAAGTCCTCACACCTCGAAGGGAACCAGGAGAACACGCTGAACGTGGAGCCAGAGGGTCAAAGGTCTGGGACCTTGGAGCCGCTGACCCAGGTCTTGGGAAGGGAGAAACCTCCAGGTGAAGCAAACACATATCCATCTCCAAAAGACACCTCCATGCCCAGCTCCCAGCCTGGACATTCACGTTTATTCGGCTCAAACACAGAGTCAGCCACAGGGGCTGAATTACCCAGCCCAGAACACACCGAGTGGCCAAACTTCTCCCAAGCAACCCTCGACCTTCGGGGCAGCACCGACGGGAAGGGAGCCCCCCGGCAGGAGAAGAGCCACGGACAGCCCCCTGCAACGGCCACTGCTGCCTTCACTCTCAGGTCCCCCGAGTGCGAGACTTACTCTGCAACACCCTCCAAGATGTACAAAAAGAGAGGGTTAGAGATGATGAGGAAGCAAAGCAGGGTTGAGTACTATGACACTAGCAGTGACGACGAAGACAGGCTTGTCATAGAAATATAGCACACGGGCTGCTAACGAGATGCTCGTATGATGGCCCATTACAGAAGGAAATACCTCGGATGTTCAATCTGTCTTTCTGAAGCACCTTAAGATCAGAGAAGCCATTCCTCTGTGCAATAGGCAGCGTTCTTTTCTGAAGAGAGTCCTTTATTTCAAGGACTCCAAGTTTTTTAAAGAAGCTTGTTTGAAGCCAAGAGGGAGCTGGCATCACACACTGAAATGCAAGTGGCAAACGTGCGGTTAGGAGGGGTTTCCAGCATTGGAAACATCCTTCCCTGTCTTAGCTGGTTCCCACCAGCGCTGCCAGTCGCTGCATTACTAACAGGCCGCGGTGTATTTATTTCCTACTGACAACCCTGAGCAGCAGGTGCCTCAGCACACGAGCTAAGATCTCCTGGAAGGGTACGGGAGTGTTCTCTGCTAGACACTCCTCTTTTCTTGCAGTCACTTCCATCTGGGCTGGGAGCGATACCCTGGCACTAAGGGAAGATCTGTTCCCTATTGGAAGTGATACTGGAAGGGACTGGCAAAATGCTGATCTTTTTCCATGTTGCACAAATGTCAATGCTTCTTTGTGACAAACGACACAAGCATGCTCTGCTTTGTGTTTTGTGCCTTTTATGCCAAGACCTACTCAAATATTCTTGATTTCTAGTAGGAGAATATGGATGTTTGCTATTGATATTTCCTTGTGGTAAAATTTCTGACAAGGATTTTCTCATTCTACTCATCACATTGTGCTCTGACCAATATAATCTGGAATGTTTCACTTTTGTTGTACTCTTAAGTTTAACTGCAATGATGCTAATTTATTGAGAGTAAAGAAGCTATATGGCATAGCTTGTTTTCTTTTTTTAACAGAAAGTTTTGTGCTACAAATCCTGAAATTTACTGGTTTCTATGTGAATAAATAATTAGATATTTTAATTTGACTAAGTGCATTCACTTGCTTGATTAAAATGAAAAACATTAGAAACATTCCACTTCTACATTAGAGTCAAATTCCATACTTCTACTGTTCTTATTGTGAATCATACAAAGGGTTTTAAGCGATGTATTTAATTAATCTGCAAGAAGCTGAACATCAAAGCCACATGAGGGCACCAGGCACAGAGAAAAATCTGTGTTTCTCTATCCTTCAAAGTCAGCAGTAGTTCTGAGGGATCATTGCTTTGCTATAAGCAAATCTGAGATTCCTTTGCACATGAATGCATCTCGTCAACTTTTTTCTCCTCCTGCTGAAGGAAGTAAATTAATATGAAATCCTGATCACTGATAAGATCCATATTCAACACCTACATCTACTCAAATAGATTGTAAATAAGAGGATGTTTCAGCTTTAGATGTGAGCAGATTATTTCTTATTGTTTCAAACTTTTAAATTACATCTTACTAATGATTGATACTTCACTGATCTGCCTGGCAAACCCCAACCCACACACAAGGGTGGACAAGAGGGGTGAGAACCAACCAGAGCAAGCCCAGAGATCACCAACAAATATAAAGATACACTTTGAATACATAATAGATGAGAAAAGATAACAAGAGCTGGCTAGCTATCAGAAGAGAAAATTAAGGAAATATGGACAAAAAAATTCAGTAGAAGAATGTGGGAAGACTATCCCAATCACCTCTCTTCCACATCCATTCCGGGGGGGTATGAAATGATGGGCTTAATTTGCAGCATATAAACTAGATATCAAGAAAAGCTTCCCATTTAAGGAGCAAGTAAGCATGTAACAAATAACTCAGAGAGATTAAAGACTCTTCATCACTTGGGAACTTCAGTAACAGCTAAGGCAAGCATCTCTTATTATAGGTATAATGTTATTTAGGACTGGAACAGACTTTCTTTCCTGTCCTATTTTTTTATTCCTGAATTCTTGTTTGTCAATAGCTTCCCCAACACACAGTGCCTAAAATATTTCCTATTCCTGTGTCTGTGCCCTGGGCACGGCTGGTACACAGAGCGGCACCTGAACATGTTGGGTTTGCGCTACTGGCACTCGCTGGCTGGGTTTCTACATTGCCCCTGTTTTATTTACACAACCACATTTGTTCCCATTCACGAGTGTTTATATTATAATCATTTTCATGTAGTTAAGCAGCTTTGTTAAACCATTAATTTCACCTTAAGGATTTGTGTGGAATTGTGGCTGCAGATTAAGACTCCTGGCCTGTATTCTTCATTTACCATCAGCATTCCACAAAAGTCACATGGATGAAAAGGTCAATAGAGTTTTTTTTTCTAGAGTTTAAAATACTGTGAGATTTTAACAGCACATTTAAAGTGTCCGGGTGGAACCCGATAAATGTCACGTAGATGCACATAACTTAAAAGCTGTGTCTTCCCGGGAACTGGAGCGTTACCACAGTTTGGTTCTAAGCCACTCTCTTCAGTTTAAGCCGGATTTAAATAGAAAAAAGCAGTTTTCTTTCTCAGAGTCAGTGTACCTGGTGACGGGTCATTACAACTGCCTAAATACGTTCTGTATTTATGTAATGCATGAGTTTAGAAGAACTACAAGAGCCAGTTAAACAAGGGATGAACTCACTGGAACATATCTGTGGGTGTCCCCACTGTGCAGTACCCACTGTGTAAGTCTCATTATCAGTCCCTAATGATTGGTAGGGTTTAAAAAACAAAACAAAGCAAGGTGATTCTAATACAGTCAATTAATCAATCCGTCATCCATTTTTTTAAGCATCACAAGTTTTGTGTATATGCATTTATAGCATGTCTTTGTTTCACTGATTGACAAAACAAGCAATTCTAAGTACAACACTGGATATAATATTATAATCCAGCAACGATTGGAAGTGTTTCAGAGTAAGCTAGTTCAGATATATTAGACTGATTCTTATCGAAGGTTCTTATGCCATTAACAAAACGAGCACTTGGACGAAAGCCGTGGGAGCTGTTTCATAACCTACTGTGGGCTTGTTTTCCAGATGCCTCTGGATGCTACTTGGGTTCAGTAGTGCTGCTGTGAGGTCAGTCCTTCTCCACAGCCATGGGCAGCCAAGCCTTTACTGAGTCAGGCTTCAATATGTCTTTCTAAATTATATCTCACTTCTGCAAAGCAAAGCCTCTGACACGTTACAGAGGCATTTACGGGGCAAAATTAAGGTCACATCAACAGCCCTCCCCACTCTTTTTACACTGATAGAGCTATAGTCAGTGTTTGTATCTAAAAATCCTTCTAGGATTCTTTATTATACATATCATATTCAGTTTTTTCCTTGAAAACATCCTTCTCATTTCACTGTACGTTCCCAAATAAAACATTTTGTCTCAAATGCACGGCTGGGAGTATGCCAGGGTCATTCGGATGGGCTGTGTAGTCCTCTCTCCTCTGCAAAAAGGAGCCACTACAGAAACTTCCCGCCCCCCCCCCCCCCAGTAAAAATGCTTAATGCAAAAAGAAAAAACCAAAATTTATTCCTGTAGCATGCTTTGGCAGCAACCAAGGTTAGTGACTAAAGAGGGGAACCAGGGCTGTTCCTACCTATGTTAGGAAACTACAGTCTGAGGGAGGAATAGTTGCCTGGGAAGCCCAGCCAGGGCTGGAATAGCTCAAAACCTGGGTGTACAAACACAATTAGGAGATCGGCACACCGGGATGTCAATAGCCATGTGCACACATATGTTTATGTGTGTTGGCTGCAAGAAGGAACAGGGAAAATTACACCTCTTAAAAAGTAATTTGACTATTAACTCTAGAAGGCTTCTTAATGTTCCTGTTGCTTCCAGAGAAGAACTTGCACTGAGCTCCTCACGTGGAAGGCGATACAGGCACAAAACACAGCTCCTGAGCCTCTGCAGCCCACGAGCGGCTTCTATTCCAGCTCATACCTCTTATGAAGAAGTTTTGCATAACTTTGTTGATTCTAGTTATGGGTTTGCTAGCTCCAAATGGAGCAAATATTCAGAAGGAAAATGATACAAAGGTCTCAGACCTCTAATCACTAGTTGTCCAGAAGCAAGAAAGTAAATATAGCGAAGCAAAGCATAAAAGAGCTGTCTCATCCTGTGCAATATTATAAAGCTTAAGAGATTATATAAAAAGGATTTACAAACTTTGATTTAAAAATAAGAACAAAAGCAAAATGGTCATTATGACATGTTTGATATGAAAAACACAAATTTTTTTTTTATTTGTACCAGATGTGGATAGGCAGATGTGAACTGTTGGACAACAGTCAGAGAAGTGGAATTAGGGAAATATCCATAATTAATAACATGCCTGCGGAAACATGTTCTGTGCTTCAAAAAGAATTCAGGTGCTATTGGAACAGGGAGAACCTCCTTACCCTGAAGATGTTGACAAATTTGAAGAAATTCCAAGCAGGGGAAAAAACTGATTGGGGAAATAGATTACTTATGCAGAAAGATTAAAGAAACCAGTTTTCTCTCAATTACACAAATGTGGTCGAATTAAATTCAGGGAAGATGTACCAGTATAACCAGGAGAAAAGCTGGACTGAAACGTACGCTAGGAAGAATTTACTTAGAAATGTTCAGAGAAAGAACTCCCCTTAGGAAGGAAAGGAATTGGTAAAATATTTTAAAGAAACAGTAGGTCCTGTAATAAGACTTAAGCTGAAAAGAAGGAAAATACAGCCAGAGAATGTTCCACTGCAGTTACATCTGCTAAATCCCTCCTCTGGGATGTTTAACGTGAAGCTAGAATACAGCCACTCACTGTACAAAATAATTACACACAGAAGGTCGCCAGAGAATGCAATCAAGCAGTTCTCTTTGATATCCCTGTCATTCACAGAATAAGATACAACGTCTACATTCATTGTTTCTGTGCTCACAGCCATTATTTCTCTCCACCTTAATTCAAAGAGCAGTGACTAATGCGTTATGAAAATTCATGCAAGCTGGATCAGTTACCAAAATGTAATTGCATTGCCTTTATGTGCTAAGTCTACCAGATGTTCCATTTTGTATTCATCAAGAACACACTGTGTAAGAAGAGCTCCTCAAAAATTAATAAATCAATAAAATCCCACCATTCTTGATTTAATTACAATGACACTGCAAAAAAAAAAAAATGCTGGGGCCAGAAGGAGAGCAATCTTACCACTTATCCTTGCCTCCATGATAGTATGATCAAGAGAGGGTTTCTGCAACAAAGCTGGAAATACCTATATTTGCTGGTATTTTGCTTTCAGAAGCAACAACAATGCTTGCCAGTAGTTTAATTTACTGACCACTAGGCAAAAAGATTCAGAGCATGTGTACTTAATCCCAAAATGCATGGAAATTCCACAAGTGGGAATCCAGATAGAAATACAGAAGGCAGAAAAATGGTTGCAAACATTCACATTACTATCATGTTCAGAGTTAACAACTGGAAATTTAGCCTCAGTGTTAGAAGCACCCTGGCAGCAACCACTTCAACCTACTGTTCATGATTAACATGAACAGTAAATTAACATTAAATTAATCTGCCAAACCTCTGAAATCAGTCACTCGCAGCTCAGACATGCAACGGTGTTCTTGACTGTCTTCTCTCTCATCCTACTTCCAGATCTTATCTTTAAGATTCCTTCTTCCAGTCTCTAGTCTCACAACTGAAATCTCTGTGTGGAGCCATCAGACAGAGTGACCAAGTCAGATCTACACTTGTGAGATGACACTCAGAAACCAAATGTCACTGTCTCACTACATTTCTGAGTAGATGAACATTCAAGATCCACATTCTGGTAGTAGTTTCTGTAGGCAGCATAATGCCCTCCACAAGGGCCGGGTTACATTTATTTGCTTAGATGTTATTTATTTTATAGAATCATTCAGGTTGGAAGGCACCCAAGGGCCAGGGTGACCATTGTCTCAGCCTCACCTCACGGATCATGGGCTCCAGCCTCCAAATCACATTGGTGGTCCTGCACTAAACTTGTCCAAATTTACCATCTCTCTGGTACTAGGGGGGGCTACAACTGGACGTAGTAATCAGGATGGGGTCTAATGAGTACTGAGTAAAGGGGGATAATCACTTCCCTCAGTCTACTTGTTATGTTCCTGTTGACACAGCCCAGGATGGTACTGGCTCTTGGTTAGCCCACCAGAGCTGCCATCCAGCCAGTCATCCACTGAATGAGGTCAGTCCCTCCCAGGTGTGGGACTTTGCATCTGTCCTTGCTGAATTTCACAAGGCCACGGTTGGTCCGTTCCTCCAGGCTATCCAGATCATTCCAAACAGTAACACTACCTTCACTTTGGTGTCATCCAAATTTAATCAAGCTGCATTTCATTTCCTTCTCCATGTCATCAATAAAGATATTGAATAGGACATTACACAGACAGGCCCAAGAACAGACTCTCAGGAACTCCATGGGTAACAGGACTCCAGGTACAGAATCAACTATTAACTGGTACCCCCTGAGCCCAACCCTCCAGCCATGTTTCGCATCCAGCCAGTGTTTCACCTCTCTGCACTAACACCCCAACTTGGACCCAAGGGTGCCATGGGAGACCACATCAAAAGTCTTGCTAAAGTTAAGGCAGGCAATATCCACTGCAATCCCCTCATCCACAGATGTCATCATTTCATCAGAGAAGGCAATGAATCCACGCTGACTATTCCCAAATGACCCTCTTTGTCTGTCCAGGAATTCCTTCAGGATACAGCTGGGGTTTACACACCAAGCAAGAGACATGCTCTACTCATCCTGTGAAAACAAACCTGAACGATGCACATCTACTATTGTTTAAGTGGAACAAAGAAAACAGGTAGGAAGTTAGCTTGGTGCTATCTGTCTATTAGTATCCGTATTGCATGAATAGGAATTCCAGGAACACCGTGTTCATCGTACTTTTAATTCAACTAAGCTGAAGCAAAGTTAGACTAATATCAAACATTTTAAAAAATACATGTCTTAGTCTACACACAAAGCACACGTCCCATGCCAAGTTACTCGAGCCATTCAGACAACTCTGCTACCACCTCTGCATATCTAATGTTTCTGGCTTCAGAAATCAGTAGAAATCTTAAGCCAAAAAAGTAACAAAAACAAATCTGGTCTTTAGCATAGCAAAGAACCCATCTAAAATTAAATGGGATTTAATTTGCCTCTCAAGCTCTAGATGTGACAAATTTCAGAACAATGAGACACGAAACATTTAGAAGTCAGTACTCAAAATAGCATTTCTGATGGAAAGATTCCAGATGGGAGTGTAGCAACAGTAACTATGTTGCAGTAAGGCCAAGTCTAAAAAAGCCACTAAGATATACAAAGCGAGAGCACCATTTCTTCACCCTTCCTCACACGCGTATTTCCAGCACCCTTGATCCCTTGCTGCGTGACAATAAGAAAAAGAGTGCCTGAGTCAACAGAGAACTATTCGGTGACTATCCCTAAGCTCTTTACATAGCTTGTATTGCTTTAAATATCTTTGCCCCCTGAAAAGTTAAATTCGTTCTACATTCTTCTGGGAAGACTCAGGGCCAGTGTTCCAAAAGGCAGTTAACTTGGATGTTGAGATCCCTTTTTTAAACTGTGTCAGATAATTTTGTTGAAAAAAAGAATAAGTTTAAATTACCCATGAATGGATCTTTCCATATTCCCCATAATCTACATAAATGCTAACACAGTAGCAAGCTACATGGCTTGTTTCAAACATCTTTTGAAAAGAAAGCCAAAAAAGGCAGTTACATGCAATAGTTATTTAACTAGTGCCTGACTTCTGCTTAAAAAAATAATAGTCTTTTGAATATATGTACACCGGTGGTAGACCATATTTATAGCTTGCTCTTCTTTTGTCTCACTAGATACATTCTATTACTCTAAAAATCTGCAATTTCACATTTTAATACAGTAGTTTCACTGGAGACAGCCAAAACATCTATCCCTAAAAAGCAAACATAAAACTCAGTGAGTTTTTCCTAACTAGTCTATTCATAGCAAGTAGTGCATATTCTGGGATAGCTTTTCAGGAACATGTTGACTTTTCACTAGCACCTGCCTTTTCCACTTCATTCCCTTTTTCTCCCTTCCCTTGGCCCCAACTCACACGCTCATTTCCTCCCTTCACACGCTGGGTGGACATTCCCACAGGCTTTTGGGCTCAGAACTAAGCTGGCTCTGTCCAAACTCTCTTAACTCAGGTTAATACTGGAAACATGGAAGATCAAAACAGACATATCAAGTTGGCTTGAAGTAAACTGATCCAGAGTCTACTGATGCTTATGGGGCACCTGAGCCAACATGGCCTGTGCAGAAGCCCTGGGACTTCTGCAAGTGATAAAAAATGGAATTTCAAAGCACTTAATGAATAGCTGTGTCTGATGACTACTTCCAACATATCCTTGAAGACTGGTTTCAATGCAACACTTCAGGCCTGAGCAGTTTTCAGTCTCCTCAGAAAATCTCTTGCTGAGTCCATCTTCACTTGCCAAGTTGACATTCTTGAGAGAACTGAAGAAACGCAGCAAGGGAACCCACTCAGGTCGAGTTTTAATTCATGTGGTGGTTCTTTATTTCCAAATTCCAGTGGGTGAGGAGGGAAATAACCAGGCTGTTTGTGACTGTGGAAGAAATACTAGAGGAGGGATAGTGATAGGTATGTGCCAGAAGACAACTCTTGTTATTCAAGCGACCGAAGAGAGGCCTCGCTCTGGAGTAGAGGAATTCAGGACAGAAATTAAGCACAAGACTGTAACAGCAACAGGGCACTGAAGGGAGACAATGCAGCTGCAGAGCAAAGCTCAGACAGAAAAACTTCTTATTCAGCCAAGGATATTGTTTAGGGAGTTAAAGCTGAAGAGCTGCATTTTGAGGGCAAAGAGCATCAAAAAGACCTCTGGTGCTTTCCCCGTTCTGAAGGATGGCAGAGGCTCAGGGGATTAGCTGACGAGCAGGTGCTGAAACCAACAGAGATAACAGCCTGAAAAATGGGCACAGGAGCAAGATCAGCAGCAAATAAAGGAAATCCATGAACATGAATTAGGAAGAACCTTGCCCAAACACGTGAGAAAGCGTAGGTTTGTGAATTCTCTCTCAGTGGCAGGACGAGCAGCGCCAGCAGCAGACTCAGCACCACAGCAGTATCAGACCAACAAGAGAAGACCTTCGTCTCTCTCCCAGAGAACTGAAGGGCAAACATGAGTAGCCATTTGCCTGCAGCACCTAGGAGGAGTCCTACAGAACTGAAATGTCTTCACAGGCACCTTCCCTTCCTCCACCAAGTGAGAAATCAAAATTAGGCAATGCAGGGAGAATTACCATCATTTGGGAGACAAAGGCTTCACAGAATAGCACAACTTAAAACAGACCACAAGTCTGCATTAAACACGCTCAACTCCAAATAAAAATACAGAAAGCAGTAAATTGCTCCAAGCGTTTCTAAGCCTGCAAGTCTTTTTTTTTAATTTTGCTATTCTGCAAAAAAAGCAGAAATATAAAGAAGTCTTAAAAGCAATGAAATCCTAACAGTCCTTTATCAGACTAAAAGGATTTAAATTCTTCCACTAAATCATCAAGTCATAAGATTAATTCATAAAAATGTATACTTTACCAATGATGGTCTGCAGTACTGTAGGACCCTAACAAACAGAAATGCTGCAGTCAATGAAAGTAAACTTGTTCTTCCACTCGGGCCACACATCTGACCATGCTTCAAGCTGTTTGCAGAGTTGCTGTGCTCTGGTATGTTCAGCTGAAAGTGAGTCTGAACGTAGAGCACAGGCTTCCAAAATTGAGTATTACTTATAAATAACCATTTAGTGAAAACTCCTGTTTTCAAGTTTATTATTTACCTTTTGTCAACATAGTGAATTTAGCATAGTATTTCCCTCTAAGCACTCTCTGAAGGGGGCATAAGATACAAACAAACTTCTATGGAAAGATTTTCAGACAGGAAGTAGGTACTTATCTGTGTAACTAGTCATTACTTTAATAGTCCTCGTCTCTCTGAGACTGCACAGAAGCCCTGTCTCCCTGGAAAGATCTCAGTCTGTTGCCCAGGTGTAACTAAGTAATGTCTCACTTTACCGGTGTCACTTAGGCTTCACCAGTTTAGATGGCACATTTACAGCAAGCAATGTGATGTACTCTGCCTATTTTCTATCACATTCACATTTTACAAAAATCAGATGCTTTCCTACTCTCCTTTCCCCTAAATGGGGATGAAATAGTACGCTGGCAACAGGACATTTCAAGAGAAAACCACAAACACCATTGTTTGTGACTACCACTAGCCCATTTTGTCACCAGTGGAACAGAAATACTCGTTAGTCATTGCAGCTGAACAGCTTTCCAACTGGCCTCATCAAAACCGACCAGAAACCAGTTCCTTGTGCCAACTGCATAATTTCATTCACAATTATACTTCATCTTTTGAGCAATCTCAAAAGCCCTCAGGCCCTCCCCAGATGCAGAAAGAAGGAAGCCTGGGTTATTTTGTTTTGTGAATACCCTCAATTGCTAGCTCAGTTCAACACCTTATGGATTCCTATACATCCTGTTGTTAGAGGCTGCCATTGCAAAGCAGGTACTTCTACTCCCGGAACAAAATGATCTGCTACAATGCAGGACACCTGACTTGCACATCAGGTTGCAGAGTTAATTTTAAGGTTTTCTGTAAGTATTTCTTTACTGTGCAACCTTTTCTTTCAGATAACATGGAGCAGAGAATGGCTATAGTCAGTAGTATTTGCAGGCGCTTTATCTACTCAATGAACATTTCTAGTTCTACCTAACATGGGAATTTCCTTCCATGAATAGTTCACATCACACATATCAGCTCATAAGTTCCATCTTTTTCCTATTCACACAGGCTTTAGCATCTTCTACATGGGAAGAGTATGATCCCTTATGGAAAACAGAAATTAATTACTCAATACTTAATTCCAGAGCTACTAATGTGCTAAAAAAAGAACACTCTTTCAACTGGGGGCAAAGGTGTTAAGCTTCTTTAAAGGATAAAATAAAAGAAAACAAACAGCATGCCACTACTGTAACACTGTCCGACAACTCACACACAAACCACACGTTTCCAGTTTTCTGTTGACAGAGAACAGCCATCTGCAGTGTTAAAAAAGTAGTTTCCCCATTAGGTGCCCTCACAAAGTTTTCAAACTATTCAAACACAAAGGCATAAATCAAGAAAACAACGCTGGTGCAAGATGTTACATGTAAGTTATACTAAGACGTTAAAGAAAACCATCTGGGCATAAAATGTAAATAAAGCCAGCATACAAAAATTCAGAGGAAAATAAAATGAACCACACATTTCAAATGCCCCAAATACAGAGCCTTTATTCTCTAAGACCACTGAATTTTAACTGCAAACATCCATCTCAAACAAAACATTCAGCTTTCAAAATATCACTGAAACAGCAGACTAAAGCTTATGCAAGATGCAGCTTTTTCCAACTTTTTGGCTTATTTAAGATATAGTTTGTTAGGATGGGCAATAATCAGCTTATCTTCAGTGGTAGTTACTAGAGCTTAGTAGAGCGACTTACCATTAGGTATTTTACATTTCGGTTGTACTTAGAGTCAAAATGCAAACACCAAGGCAGCATTCACATAAAAGATGAGGAGAATTTGCCTCAAATGGCTTATACCTGAAACAGAGGTTCAGGTATAACACCACTGCCTCATTTGTGAGATACTGCCAGAAAGAGATGGTGAATTCCTAAATCATAATGGAGAATTTCTATCAGAATTAAACCTAAAAGGTTTGGTTCAGCTTCCTGTATTGCTGTATCTCCAGTTTCCGAATGGTAAAGCAATCTGGCCATGCTTTAGAGACCCCAGAGATGATGAGTAATCCTGAGAAACAGAAAGAAGGAGAAAAGAAGCAAATGACTGGATACACAGCCCAAAGACAGAGACTGCAGGATCAGAAGAAGGTTAGAAAATAAACCTCAAAAGGCGCTATTCCTGTAAAGCAACTGCTTTTCAGAGGTGTCTAAAACAAATTTAGAAAAAACTATATCTTTTAAAAATTCAAACCTAGATGTTAAGGGGACGAAATACCAGAACTCTGGATTTCTCATGCTGACTGAGTTCAGATCACTTGCATAAGCAGCATACTTGAGATTTGATTACATAGCTAGATTTTTTGTTTATTTATTTACTTTTAAACAGGATGCTTGCTTGGGTTTAACTTGGTTTGGGGAAAGAGAAGTAAGGAAGATTTTTGAAAACAAACAAATTACAAACAAACAAACAGGTTAAAAAATAAAATCTGTCATGCCAAAGCCCTCTCTCTGGAGGCTGGTACCTTTGGGTTCCCAGCACCTTTCTCCTCCTCCTCCTCCCAGGCTGATGCAGGACCAGGCAGCGAGCAGCAGTCTCACCCCCAGCACAGCCCAGCTCACAGATGATGGGACTCAGTTTGTCACTGGTTTCTGAGATAATTATCGAGACAGGGAATCCTGGCTTCAATTCCCAGTTCAAGAAGGGAGTACATGATCCCAATTATAAACCATACTAGGAGCAGCAAATGATGTCTTAGCAGCATTTATAGCTGAAGTTTAATATACTCATACAGTTTGTATAAAACAGATGTGAATTTTCAAACTAAACAACAGATTTCTACTAAGAGGAAAGAAGTTGAAGCAAGAGAGGAGAGCACTGTGTCTGTCCTTTGCTGCTGAGGAATCAAAAAGTGAATGATGCTTCTCTGACAGCTAATGCAATAAGTTTCAATTTTCCTGCTGATCTGGTTTTATTCTCCTTTTCCAAACAATTTTTTCTTTTTCTGTTTTTCATATTTCTAGGAGATTCTAGCTACATATGACTTTGTTGATAGGTCTCATCTGTTTATTTAAAAATATATGTGTTTTTTCCCCACAGATAGGATTTTTTTTCTTACAGTTCTTCTGTGTTGAAGTTACTGTCCCAGATGTTGCATTACTTGGGCCTTTTGCCTGGAATCTGCAGCCTTTCTTAACCCATTTATTTTTCTATAGGATCCCTAACATATCTAAGTCGGATCTCAAATCACCAATGTGTAAGGCTTTTTCTCCTTCCTCTCCCAGACCACACAATGCAGAATAGCCCAGGCCATTCTCTGCAAAGACTGTATTTTCTAGTGGACAGATCAGTTTGTGGATTTAATTGCACTTGGCTTCATCATGCTTTGTGTAATAAAGAGGGACTGCTAGAGACTGCTCATATTGAACATGTTCTTCATTAAAAAAGTTACTGTCGGTTATTTATTCTATCTGATGTCAGGCAAAGGTGTTTCACAGTATTTCCCTTTTTTAGTCAATCTTTTCTAAATGATCTGATCTATTGCTGCCTTCAGTTTTCCAGCTGTGCAAACCTACTGACTTGACCAGGAACAATGAGAATGGAGGAGGCGAGAACTGCTTCTTCTGCAGGTGCAGCATATCTAGCAATCACATCCCTCCTCTGGTTTGGCCCTTTAAGTTCATGCTACAAACCAAACATTAAAATAAAATAAAAAATAAAATAGCTTCATGTCATTTTCAGGGAGACCCGTGTAGCCAAATGCTCTTACAGCCTGTTCTTGAATTCTGAAAAGCATATACTGAAAAATTTATACTGATCATTATTTAGTTGAGAAGTCATGCTGAGTATCAGGAAGGCAACGAAAGCAACAAGAGCAACAAAATAAAATAGTGAATAAAAGAAAAGCGTTCACTGAAAACTGGCAACTAAATCTGAACCTTAATAGAAAACCACAGACTTAGAGCAGATTTTTCTTTATGCATTAGAAATAAAAGTTACCCTTTAATTAAAGCTTACCATGTTTCTGCCAAGCACTGGTGTGAATACATGCAGAAATACAGCAGGGATTTCCAGTGCCTGATGTGGCACTGCCTTGAGTGGGGCTGGATTGGAAAGAAGCGGTTTTTTAGAAACAATTTGAACTGTGACCCAAACTTTTCATGAATGACAGTCTCAATGGGTTGGGACATTCTGAAGTTACAGGAACTGTTCATCTGAAAAAAATCTATCCAGAATATCAGGAAAACAACTTTTGATTTTTGGCAAAACCCCAGGAGAAGCAGCAATGGCACAGTGCCACGGTACAGGGACGCTGCAGAGAACGAGCAGAAGAAATGCAGCCAGTAACTCAGAATGCAAACCCCTCCTCCCCAAGCCCATGCAAAAATGGCTTCTGATTGTTGTACTAAACAATCACAGGGGATTTACTGCGTACAGAGGCATACGGAGTATAAACACTGCCATGCCCTTCGTCCCCCTGCGAGCAGCAGTGTCTGTGACATGTGGCACAGCCGCTGTCCCTGGGGGTGCTCCCAGTCTGGTAACAGCAACCACAAACATTGTACCTCTGACAACTGCCTCTGTTTCATTATTTGTGCTGCTGCTTCATAACTTCTCCCTCGTCTTGCTTTCTCGACTTATTTCACTGGCAGTAAGCTCAGAAGATTAATAATGCTATTAATACTTTACTGTCTCTGCCAGATCTTCTTGGGTGGCCAGTTTCCAGCAGTGTAACTATCTTTAGTTGCTCACATCTCCTTATTCTCTCTGCCAACCCTTTTTAGCATTTTTATTATATTCTGCAAATGTTAAGGTCCCAGCGCATTGTCAGAATCCCAAGTATAAACTATTTGAAGGAAATACATTAAAGCAATAGTTAGTTACAATTTATTAGTAACTCATCCATCTTTTCACTAAGTAACTAAAAACCAATCAAGCTGTCTGAATGGATCTCTGGCTGATCAGCCACCATTAGATTCAGTGAAAAACTACTCAGTTGAAAAACTGACAGCTTATAATATAACTGGAGCTTATAATAATCTTCATCATCCTTTTTGCAGCCACCTTATAGTGTGAGCATGAATTTCTGCCCATCACTATTATGGCAACGGACACATAAAATCCTTCCCTTTCAAGACACAGAATCATAGAATCCCCAGTCCCTGGATTCTGATTCACCACAAAATGAATATGAGTCCTGTGTCCTCTTCAGCTATATAGCATTACAACAAATAGTCACCTCCACTCTGATTTCAACTGGTATAGACATTAGGTTAATCTTTGCTTTGCAAAACTGCAAATATAAAAAGCAGAAAGTCTGAATCCTAGTTCTCTATTCCTGGTCACAGAAAACATAAAACAGTAAAAGAGAAAAATGTCAAAACAACAATAAACTATTTCAGGGCCTGGGATAATAAATTTTTCTATGGCCCTTCTAACGTGTGAAGCGCTGTTATTCAAAATGCAAAAGGTATGGAAACAATAGCATTTCAGTGTGAGAGAAGCATGATGCCAACTCTTCTGTCCTTTGGTCCAATGTGTGTCCGCAGATGCAGCCCTGGCCAGCAGTGATGCATCCTGTCAGCAAGATACACCCCAGCTTCAGAGAACAGCCTGAAGCATCACTGTGCCTTTGGAAGTGAAAGTCAATAAAAATACTGACAAAGGAATGCAGCCAGACTGTTACCAGAGTTGTACAATTTCCAGTCCTTCTTCATTCCCTCCTGCATCGACTCCTTCAATCAATAAAATAGCTTTTTGAGCTTGCCTTTTGTTCTACTTTGCCTCAATATTATTTTCAATGTTTACCACAACGTATCTCTAAAATACGTGAAAATTAACAGTATATGAAGGAATTATCTCAGACTGTCTTTTTTCTCCATGCCCTTAACAACACAACCATGGCCTGAAAATGTTTGCAGCTGAAGAATTTTCGTCAGAGCAATAGCAGAGTACCTGGGAGCTCAAAGACAGTCAGCTACTCTAAGCAGGCTGGTGCCTGGCTATCTGCTGTAAAGAACCATTCAGGCAAGGAGCAGAAGCAGAATCCTGGCCATGCCGTTAGAGGGATATACTTGACCCTGGGGAAGAGACCAGCATCGCTTCTTCTTCCCCTACCCTGTTGCTTTATTCCTTTTCTCTACTTCCCCCATTAAGTCTCCTACTGTATTTTTTATTTTTTGGTTATCCCTCATCCTTTTTCCTTTTGTTGTCTTTATATAGAAAAGACACTTCCATGAAAAGTAAGTTAATTGACTTTCTCCTTTCCTTTGCCTATTGTTTTTCCCCGTTATTTTTCCTATTTCCCCACAAAACACGGCTAACTTCCCTACTACGGTTAATGCCCGGTTATTCTTCCCCGGCAGTGAGGGGAGGAGATTGAGTACAGTTCTGTACAAAATGTAGAGAACTCCTGCCATGTCTCAAGTACTGCACTGCTGTTATTCCCAGGCTTATGTTATTGAACTGAACGTGAGGCTGAGACCCTCCAAAGTACAATCAGGGCAACGAGAACTCCTAAATAGATTAACAATTCCCATGTTACATTAGGCTTATGTTCATCTTGTAACCCTGTATGTTTGTTTTGCAGATTCTGCCTCTTCTGAAAAGCGCTGTTCCTTTTGAACAGGATGCTGCCAACTCTTGTTCTTCCACCAAAGCAGACCCAACCCAACATACCCATAGACCACAATCTCCTAACTCTGACCACCCTGGACGTCTGAGCCATCTTCTATTTACCAACAGCAACTCAAGCTGGAAATGAGTTGGTGATCTGCACCTGAGCAGCCATTATCTCTTTGCCACGAGACGTGCCAGGCCCCTAACACACACCTACACAAAAGTAGCTGTGCACCCTCTTTGCGCTGCAGAAAGGCTCAGAGCACAGTGCACACACCAGCAAGGCGGGAGATTCCTTAACCTCGTTAGTGAAATCTGCACCAGCCCACGGCCACGCAGCCTGCACAGATGGCCAGCAGTTGTTACCCCAGGTTTCAGGCCACAGCCCCTTGAGCCCCACACCAGAATGGTTTAACCCACGCAGCCTCTGCACCGAGCAGAGGGGGGGGGACTGGGAGTCGGGTCACCCACGGCACCGATGTCCAGCTTGGCCTTGTCTTTGTGTTCAGACATTTGCGGGATTTCACCCCAACAAATGGTCTGAAGAAAATCTGGAGGATTACAATATCATGCCATTGCAAAATGCAAAGTATTCCCAAAGGCAGGTTCAGCAATAGAGGTTGGGTTCAGCCACAGCTTATCACCAGAGCACGCTCCTCGCGGAGGGCGAGGTGTGAGCAGCACTTGCAGTTTGTCATGTCACACTGTTTAAATAATACAGCTCCATTTTTCATTTTGTTTTCCCTTTACTAGTTCATACAGGCAGACACTTGTTTATTTCTCTCTGAAAGACTTTTCTTAGTGAGAGATAAGTTACTCGGGGAGAGGAAAGGTTATATATTCAAACACAGTGTCAAGGTTGTTGCCAGACTGATGAGTCTCAGCTGTGCATCCTCCAGAAAAAGAAATGGTCAGACCTGTACTTGTATTTAAAATTGGATTTACCAAGAAGTTGCACTAAGGAGACACTAACTTCATTAGGAGCTGGTAACCACAGCAGAACTGTTATTTATACTATCCTACAAGGCAACACCAGAAACATTAATCTCTTACCAATGTTTTTAAGTTTGAAGAGGAAATTTGCCACAGAATAAAGGTAGTAATGACCAGCCTGTTTGGTTTTCATATAGGTGAATAAATTATTTCCTCACAGTACACTGACTGCTGCATGTACATTAACAGTCTTGTCCACCTGGGCGTATCATACAAAATAAATGAGGTTTTTTTTTTTATTGATGTGCATTTTATTAAGCTCTGTTCCAGACTGCCCTTACTATGTAACAAGCCTGGCTGTTAGAAGACACCCATCTCATCTACGGATTTGTAAGAAGACATTCCTCCACATCGGTGGTCCCACACAGGACTTCTCAAGCTTCTGCAATCACCTGCACGTCCCATCACGGAGCCACACCAAGAAACAGCCCATACTGCGTAACGAGGCAAACGGGAGTTGTCACTACTCAGAGGCCCAACTATTTCTGCCAAATCCACACTCTCAAATGAAATCCAGCAGATGTCATAAAGCCTTCACAGCCAGAAGGGCTACGAACACAGGATTCGCAAGACAAGCTCTAGGCTTTATTCCACCCAAGCTGCTGCATCTCTAGACAAAGGGAGCTGTAGAAAGCAGCATCGCTGCGGTGCCCTGGCACGATTCCTGGTGCCCAGGAGCACAGCGGTTGCAACGGCAGACACTCACCTCTCCAGCGCATCCCTCCCTCAGAGCCTGCTCCAGACAGCACACTCGATCCAGGGTTTCTGGTCCTTGGGCTTTCCAACAGATGCAAAGCCTGCCCTCTCCAAAGGCACGCAGGCAGGCTTCAGCTCGGCGCGCTCCAGGAAGGGGAGCTCTCGAGGAGGTGCTGTCAGAGAAGCACATGAATTTCACTTTTTGTGTAATAGCCCGACGGCCAGCCACAGCCCTCGGGACATACCCAGTCTCCAGCCACCTTCCTAGAGCTTATCTTTACACCTCCCTTTCCTCCCAGGAACACAGGCTTCCCCAGTCACACGCTACAAACAACTGACCACAAGTTTCCTACCACCAGGCTGCTGAGGAAGGAAACCCAGGCCAGAACCCAAATCCTGATCCAGGAACGCTGCGGACCAGCCCCTGCCCAACCCGAGGTGCTCTGGAGCTCCTGTTTTCTCCTCCAGACCTCGCTGTGCCTCCCGACTGACCTGCCCTCTCTGCCTCCCTCATCACCACAGGTGCCCAGCTCTTTTGGCACGACACCACCTCCGGCCCCCACCTCTAGCTCTTGTTTGCTGGCAGCTCCCCTCCGCTCTTTACAAACACAAGACGTGTTCGCATTGATCACATTTTGATATGGAATTCGCTTTGTTCAGTAACGTGCCCAAACCTGAGTGTGTGTTGAGGAAAAGAACAGTTTCACATAATAATTATAGAAAATTCTGTTCCTGTAAAATCCTGTTATTTTGACAAAGATGGAGATTGTTTGGGTCCAGGAAGTGAGGTCAGGTTCAGATCCTGGGGAGAGTGGTGGGGAGTGATAATAACACTTAGGGTTTTTGCAGCATTCCTTATCCAGAGATCTGAGCCCTGTCTCCAGTATATTACAACAGCAGGATATGTTATCTTATGCAAACTCCTTCCTAAATTTCACAATAGCTGAAACAAGCAGGAATCATTAAATTTGTGTGCGATTGCTCTGCTGCTACGAAGGTTGAAAAACAGCAATACGGTTCCTTCTTTGCTTTGCTTTTATCTAAATAAACTGTAACATGATCAGAGGCATTTATCCTCTTTGCTGTTTGCCAAGTATCTACATTATTTTTAATGGTATATAAATATTAAAAATAACAAAAAGAATGGGAAAACAGAAATGGGTAACAGAACTCTCCTCCTTTAAGCAAGTTACCCAACTGCAACCCCTACAAAATACTCAGTTGCCCTTTTACTACATCTGGTTCAAAGGCCACTAAAAATGGGATTCTTTGCACTGACATCAAAGGGCCCTGAATAGGGCTGTCTGTAACAGGAGGGGAGACAAGATTAACTTCAGCTTTCTGGCTATGGAACCCAAGCAAAAAGTAACTTAAAAAACATTCAGAAGATAATGTCTTCTGGGGAACCTACTGATTTCAGCACATTTTTTCAAACATCAGCTACCACCTATTAAGTGAGGGTGATGCAGAACATGCTATTAAACAGCGTTTACAGCTTAGTAACGTTTCTTTCAATAGTAGTAAAGAACATTGTGATCAACAAGGAAGCAAGAGAGTGGGAAAAGAGATAAGAATGGCTTATAAATGTAATAAATAGATTGGTTGCCTTTAGCTAGTATCCCAACTGTATTGACCAGGCTTTCCTCTTGGCCCGCTGTGAAGCTTTAAGAATAGTGCCAAAAAATTCCCCACTGCTGCTGAAACCCTACCATACCTTTTAAATGCAGGCTTTATTACTAGGGTAAATATATCCTAGAAGGTTAGCTTTTAAAGTGGTTTCACTCAGTAACCAACCTTATTTAAACACATCTGGAACTTCTTTATAACTCATAACTATTTTGTGTAGTCACCTGTATGATGGAGGTTAAATGCTGTGGAATTACTGCTGGGGTCTCTGATTGCTTCACAATGGCATGAGTGTATTTATAAAGCAGGGATACAAGGGGCAGAGAAGGACTAAACAAAACCAAGATTATGTTTCTAATTGAAATGGCAGTCCAGGGCTTTCAGATTTAAAATCTGGAATCTGAGCTTACTTTTCTTAACGTCATCTGTTTCGGCAGCTCCACATTCCAGGACTCATTCAGCCTTGACCTCATCTCTAAGATACATTCTCCCTTCAGTCAATTAGAAGTTCTCAAACAGACAGTACTTACACCCGGCACCAGGGTAGATCTGCTGATTGTCTTCCTTCAGCTGCCTGGGTGGCCCCAAGAAGGAGGAAGTGTCTTGGCCCAGGGGATTCCCGTGGGGCTCCCCCACACCGCAGGCTCTCGGGGGTCTCCCGTGGGGAGAGAGAGGTCTCCAGCAAGGACTATGGCGGAGATGGGAACAAAGAGAAGGACTAACTCCACACACTGTGGCCAGGACTCTTCAGAGTCTCACAAAGTACCCATCCACCCTGAGACTTGACATTGAAATAGAGAAAGGAACCTACAAAGTGAAAACAATTTTAAAAGAAAAGCTGTAAAATAATACAAATTGGATATCTTGGCTTCCAATCTATGCTCACTACCTCAATAGCTACTACTTTTTTTTTTAAACTAAAGGAAAATATTAATCCTTAAACAGATTTACAAACCCATTTTTCATCACACGTATCACCGACACTGCTATCCACCCATCATTTATAACCACCCAACTCCAAATGGACCCTTGGATTTTTAAGATGCGTTTGTTGCTATTCGCTTAACTGGCATTCTGCTTTGTGACTGCTGTGTTTGTTAAATAAAAAGGTCTCAAGTCATTAGGTAACAGGTGACACAAACAACTTGATAATCAGCGTAAATGAGAATCAGGCCCACAACGTTCAGAAGTATTAATTCCTTTGATGGGAGTCTCTCTCTTCCTGTAGAGTCTAGGTCTTATCTTCTTCTAAAGCTTACGTGAGGCTGTTTGACCAAAACCTTGCCCTTTATTTCTGAACCCTGATAGCTAATTTCAGAATATATTTTATTACTTCTTTTGTTTACACAGCACTCAGTATCAGTGCTGATATGGCCTCCCCTGGCTTCTCAGAAATAAAACAGCACACGGAAGAAAAAGTAAAGCAATACAGAAGAGACCTTCAAAGTATCATTTAAAAAAAATTGAACAATGTTTTTTAGAAAAATGTCATTAAATCAATTCACAACACATCACCTTTTAATGCTATAATGGACCTATACATATGATACAGTTACATGTTATTCACTTTAACTTCTTATTACTATGATAATTTTACATCATTATTAAAAAAAATGTTGCAATGAAGAAAATGGAATTCAGAAATGAGATTTTGGACTCGTGTCATTGTTATTTATCAACCCAGCAACATCTAACCCATACTCCCTATTACCTGCGGTGATGAGTTCTGTTAAACAGTAACTGCACAATAAATCTGTATTTTTTTCCTTTTTCAGGTAAGTTAAAATGCAATCGTGTATCCAACAGTATCAGAGTTCAATATCTACCGCTTCCTGATTTGAAACAATTATTTTTTTCTACTTACATAAGAAATGGAAATAACTTCAAAACCATTCTTTTTCCCAGAGATATTTTGCGATACCTTTCAAAATATCAGCAGCTGCACACCTGCGAAGCCCGAGCGCAGCTCTGCCGATGCTCGGGGAGCACGACACCCCGTCCGGCCACGCAGCCATCACCACCCGGGTCCCCGCCAGGACCCCCCGGGGGAGGGGGGACCCTCCGGGCGCTGCCGCCTTCAGCAGCTTCACGGGACCCACGCCCCCCCCCGTTATGAGACATCAGCGACCGCGCTGGAACTATTCCAAATGAGCAGAACTAAATCTGCTGTCGATGCCTGAGCAAACTGCTCACAGCTAGTTCCTCCTGAGCGGCACTCGCTGCAGCGGGTACAAACCCTAGAAATTTACTGTAATCCTCTCTTTTTTAACTGGGTTTTGGAGACAGGGCATGATTAATGCTTCTGACATTTCAATTCTATACTGCAAAGTCTTGGCATTTGCATAAACTGTGCCAAACAAAAGCAATTTAAGTTTCCACAGAGAGCCGTGGTCTCAGTAAAGCTTGAGAAAAAAAGGAACTTTCTAGCTCTTCCCCTGCCTTTGATGACCATCGACCTTTTGTCATTAGCTGGGAATACGGGCAACTAAAGCTCTGCCACAAAACTCACCATCTTTAGAAACTGGCGAAAGGCACAGTTTGACAAAGTGACAAAACATGACATCTTAATGAGGGTTTTTTGTACGTGTTGTTACTGAGTGGTCCACGGCAGAAGCTGGAACTGGGGGCAGAGCTGGAGAAGAGTGTGATGCGGTGGAGAACAGCATTCCTGCTTGGGATAACGTAACCTGAGCGATCCTGCAACTAGTTTCCTACTCGCAAAACAGATTTGAGTGAGTATGTCAAACTGGCATGATACATAAAAGCAATTTTGGCTGCAGCTCTTCCTGTTACCACTGAAACATTCTTAAATAAAGCATTGTGTTTTGATTTAAAATACCCACAATTAAATTTGCTAACCTTTCTCCACGTGCTATCTACACATGTTTCCTATAACAGGATGTATTACACATACTACTGCAAGAAAAGATATAGCCTGTTCCCTTAACCCTTACCTATTATCACTTAACAGCTGCTGCTGCGATAGCAAACGGGGCCACCAGAGGAGTGGTTTTCCAGGCACGCGTCAGGTATTTCACCCTTTTACCTTGAGTTTTGCACTCTAGGTAGGTTTGTCTGCAAGGAGGTGTCATGATTAACTGGGGAAAAAGAAAGCATTAGCAAATTAGTGACTTAATTTCACCTGGAAAATAACTAGCAGAGTCGTGGGAAAAAAGCCCCAAACAATTCCCAAACCTGTAGCCCAGGTTTGGGTCAAAACTTCACGTTTTTATCGCACAAGCCCTCCTGGAGCTACCCGCATTTCCCTGCGCTGGCCTGGGCCCGGCCTCGGCCAGGACAAGGACCGGGC
>JAHREE010000329.1:2595765-2640047 GCA_033628505.1 Tringa tobata | reverse complement strand
CCCGCCCTGCCCCCCGGGGAGCCGGGGCCGGCCGCGGGAGCGGGCGGGGGGTCCGGGGGCCGAGAGCCGCCCCGTCGGAGGAGCGCGGGGGAGCCCGGGCACCGGGTACCGCCGGGGGGAAACCGGTCACGGGGAGAGGAGTAGCTATTTTGGAGAAGAGATCTGTTTCTAATAAACCACTCCTTGGGAAAGGAGGAGTAGTGTGTGTGTGCAACTGTACTGGTTTTGATAAAAATTCATGTGGAAAAATGCTTTGTCATTGAAATAATTTTTGAAAGCCTCAGTATACCAGATTTAAGATGTTACAAAACAGCTCCTTTTACAATTATGTTTTATGGGCGAGCACTAGGTTTTGTTTCAACTCATAATAAAAACAACTTCTGGACACACATTTCCCATGCGTTGGAGGCACCCGGGGTCCCGCGGGGGGAGCGCAGGGGGGCTGGGCCAACAGCACTTAATGAAAAGAAATCATCCTGCAAGACAGACGCTCTGCCTGCATCCCAGAGGTCAGAGGTCTCCTTCTCCGGACCATTCCCTCCATCCTCTGAGTAACTGAAACAGCCTTAAGGATTTGTAAGGCTCTCACAGGCTGATAGGTGTCAGGCCGGCAGCAACTACAGCGATCAGTTCATTAAAAAATGATCAAGTGAATCTGAAAACAGACTTCTTTTGATGGACCACAAGAATTACAGATCTTCAGACTGTGTGACTGGGAGCTTCTACAGGCGCCATCAAGGACTCCACCGGCTGCCCTTTGGGAACAGTTGTTCTAACTCGGATCTGCCTTTGAATCTATTGCAAAGCTTTTAATCAGATTAAAATAACAAAGGAAATAGAAAAATAGAAAGTAGCAGTAAAATAGGTTAAGTCAAATGGGATTTAGGGCGCTTAATTTGTAAATTCACATGTATCCTAGCTAGAGGCCATGCCTGATGACGGGTCTTTTGAACTTCTACCAACTCCTAAGTGTCATGTATTCACACAAGCCATTCATCCTCGGGTTCCATACCTGCACTAATCGCCCCCAGGATTACTTAGAGTTATTTTAGCCAAATATTATGACTCAGTATATTTAAGTCAGAGCTCACCAGTCAAAATGTGGAAGGACACTCCTTTTCCACTGTGCACCGAATAAATAGAATTCTGCTGCTTTTAAACACCCTCTACCCCCCCCCCTTTTTTTTTTCCTAGGATATCCTGTCTTAAGTCTACAGGAATTACAATTTTCACTCTAGTGGGAAAAGTATTTAATGTGCATTAATAGTGTGCATTCAGTGACGTAGAGAATTTTTTCCTACCTGCAAGTTTTGTGCAAACATCACCAAGGAACTGAGAGTAGAGATCTCTTAACATTTTCATGATACCTATAGCATTAGCAATGAAGTATGTATAATAATCCAAATATTAAACAGTTGGGGCTAAAAGTGTCTGCTTTCTTAATGGGAGTTAGTTGTACATAAAATAATAGCCGATCTCTCAGATACGCAAAGTCTACCCCCACTGCTTGGTATATATTTTAGCTGGTGACAATCTGACTGGTCAGTTCTAAGAGACTGATTCTTATTGCACCCAGTTTTTATGCCATTTGACCAGACATTTCTATGCAAACTCTTGAATTAATATATTAAATTCAAATATTCAATTTGAATATTAAATATCCACGTAGAATGCTACATTTTAGCTACTGTGCTCCAAAGACATGCACCTGTACAACCTAACACCACTGCTGGCACTGGGTTATTCAGGATTAAGGTTTCCCATCCCACGTCTGAATGACCAGGCACTAATTCTGGCCTGGTGTCCACCTGGAACAACGTCCCAGCAAGTCCAAAGGCACTTTGGGCTGTGGATGAGAACAATCAGACCTGCTTCTGCAATTTAATATCCCCCGAGTTACGCTGTGTCTCTTACATGGCAGTAACCACTGGATCTGCACAGACTGGCTGTTTGTAAACAGGGCTTTTATGTTGCTGTTGTACACGTGTTGTTCAAAGTGTTTATATTTACTAAAAATCTGGCTCTAATGCAACTTTGATGACCGTACACACAATGGGAGGCCAGAAAGATGGCGTTACAGATTGGGGAAGTTTTCCTGTCGATTCTGATCTTTTTCCTGCTTATTTACTTTTCACATCTTTTAGGGTTTTATTTCCTACATCAAACACTACAACAGCTTTTTATTATTATTTTTCTTTCTTATTTCCCCTGACTTATGTCCTTCACTTTATCGTTTCTTATTCCCATCACAAATTCCTTAATATTTTCTGTTTCCAGGTTACTCTCTCCTCTCTGCTTCAGAGACAAACTTTACTTCCTCCTCTGGTTCCTTCCCCCCAGAAGAGGCTGTTAAGCGTTGTTGTTAATATATTCAAAACAAATCTTGGTCACGGCCTCTCCTGCTTTTCTGGAAAAGTGCTTAAAGTTTTTACTGAAACGGCTGGAGGCAGAGTGACGATAGAGGGTCTGTTCCTATCCGTACGCCTGGCCTTGCTGAGAAACCCCTCACATCAGCAGGGTGGCAGCTGTGGAAAACACAAACTGCAGAATATGCAGCCTCTGAGGCTATTGCCAATGAAATGAGAAGCCACCTCCGCACACACGTCTCGGTGCTGCTTTCTGCTCCTCCGTGAGCCACTGGGGTTAGTCCAGAGCACTGAGTGCATTAGAGTTATTTTGATAGAGGGAGTCTTTATGCTGGGAACAGTGGGAGCCTTAAGTGGGAAAGAAGATAACCTAAAGAAAGTCAGGTAAGTCAGAGCAGAATAAGGCAATTATGGGGTGTAGAAAAAGGCTGCATAACAAAGATAATTAAAAGTTGGTAAATTGTTCTCACTGATAAGATTGATTACTCAGGCATTAGTCTGCAATGTATGGGTTTTTGTCAAGTGATTAATTACGCTTATCTTGATCTATAGCTACAGACACATTTTAAAGAAGAAAGAATGATTTGTCTTGTAAACAGTACCCACTGAGGTAATACAGCCACAACCCGCTGCTTAATTCTCTAAGTTAGAGAAGAAAATAGAGACTTCTTTTAGATCTGCAGTTCTTCAAAGTGGTCCTATATTGCAATATGAACTGAGCTTATGCATCAGACAGCAAATGTGGTTCAATTAATAACATTAATGTTGCTGCATGAAGCTTTAGAGATGCTCAGAATGATCAGTAAAAGATCAAAAGGCGAGAACTGTAAGAAGTGATACTACCCTAAGGACACAGCATCAGATACTCAAGCAGTCTTCAATTCTGAAATAAAAGTATAACAAGAATTTATGAATTTATGGCAATAATCCAGACACTTTCAAAGGAGAATTAGCGTAGATCCACAATGGTGAAGGTATTTCCTCACTCAGACTAAGCACTAAAAATAATAATTTCTTGAAACGTCTAAATCAAGGCAAAAGTTTGGTTTTTTTCTAGATGACATGTCTTATTTCAGTATTTGCTGTTATCCTCAACGGAGGAGTAGCTGAATGAAATTCCGTGGCCATGTTCTGAAGATCAGTTTACACGATGGTCTAAGCTCTCTCTGCCAATCACATGGATTTCTGAATTGGGAATTCCATGGACAGAGTGAAAGGAGGGATTTGATCAGACCTTGTGTTTGCTGCTCTCATCCTCTGCTCTGGCACATCTGGTTCCTCTCTGGAGCGACAAGGGCAAGCACTGACTGGTGGTCACTGCTTTGCTCTGTGGGACATACTGGCAGAGGGTATGGCGAGCGTTTCACAGAGTGTGGCCACGTGGGGACACTACACAAAGAATGTGGCGCTTTGTGTCACTTGAATGAAGCAGCAGTTTGTTTCTGTGACATATGCAAGTCAGATATTCCTTAGCACTAGGTTGACTCCAGATAGTTCCCCTGTAGAAACCCCTTTTCCTGACCTAACATGACACCTGTTGGGGTGAGAAAGGCTCTTCATAACTTTCATTTTCTGATCTTTCCTGAAAGTGATGACAAATGGTTTTGTTGGGGGTCCAGGACTTGTCAGAAGCTAAACAGACAACAGCAGCTGACTCCACATACAATCAGCTCTCTAAGAGTTACAAGTTAATGGTCTTTGATCATTACCGGCTCAGGTCGCCATCAGAAAGTCATCCTAGAATGGAAGCAATTTGTACCCTGTCATTGCTTCACTCATGGTTCTGCTCATATACAGAGAGGAGCGATGCCTTGGGATGCTGTGACAAAAAAGGACACTTCAGCCAACCAGTTGGACACTCCTGTTCTAACTGGATGCTCTGCTGGCTGACTTTTCCTTCAGCACATCTTCTTGTTACATGCATCTCATTTTCTTGAACAGAAGCCCATGTAGCATAATTTAAAGTGCTTTTCACCCTTATGGATATTAAGTGGTATTATGAAGAATTACAATTACCCCACTTTTTGAGAATTATCTTCATTATTAGATAAAAAGGGATGATGTCCTGTATATTACTAGAAATAAAAGTACACAGATCTCTTGTTCAGCAAAACAATTAAGCATGTGCTTATAATCTTAATAGATCAGACTGAACATACCTGCTAGCCAAAGGCATGATGATAAAACAGTGGCTGGGAGCCAGGCAGTTCAAACGAGGAAGCTGATCTGTTGGTTAAAACATGGTTAACCATCAGAACCGGGTGCCAAAAGGGAAGTGATGAATCTCCTGTCGAGTTAATTTTATTTTTCTGAATGAAGGTTGCCCTGAATTTTGCAGGCTTTACTATCCACATGTTCTCTGAACTCTATTTGTCTTATATGTGTGGATGTTACTGAGATCAGACTGTGTGGATGCACTGTATGTCCTAATGTAGCCTGAATGTTGGAAGAATAAAAAGAAAAGTCCTAACAAGCTACTAACAACTGAAATAACTAAACCTATGAAATCTACGGCCATACACACTGCTAGAAAAAATACAAGTATAAAGCAGATAATCTTCCTTATCTCCATCAATTCCTTTTAACTTTCTCCTTTTTTTTTAGTTACAAATTTTTGGGAAAATTTAAATGACAGATTGTAAATATCTGTAATCCTACAAATTGGAGGATCTTGGGTGTTAAAAAGCTGCACAAATCTTCCCATCAAGTAGAGAGTATTTCAAATAGATTTACTGAACATAGTAACAGGCTTCTGCTGTTATTGTTATGTTTTACCATGAACAAACTGATTTGATTTTTAGGCTTGTTAATCAAACATAGTTATTTTTCTTGCATATTTAAATTGTGCACTGAGTTCACCCTTTCAGTGTCTTACTGTCTGAAACCTGCACAGCTCGCATGCCCTGCACTGTCTGAAAGTAGAATATATCCCCTTAGCCTTCCTCTAGCACCTATTTACTGTACTTTCAGTATTGATTTTGACAGCAGTATTTTCAGAAAGACTCAAAATTATTTCCCTCCACAGCCTAAATCTGCTGTGGCTGCAGGAGCAGGGCGAGACACCAATAGCTAATGCCTTGAAATTTCACTGCTGCTCACGTTGGTCTAATTTTAAGAATAAACAGTCTCCAGGGCTGTCAAACCACAGTCACTTTCAGCAGTCTTGAATTTTAACACCATGTGTTTGTTTTCCCCCCAGGTTTTTGTTTTATTAGTTTTTAAAGCAGCAGTGGATTTCAAACTGTACACACTGTGGAGAGTGGCAGGAACACGCGTTGGAGTGGGTGTTCTTTGTGTGCACTGGTGCGGTGGCTGCAGAAGCTGGCAATAAGTACTCTAATTCAGTTTGCAATAGCTACCATTTGATACCTAGCTTCATTCCTTTCATCCATATTTTCCAGCTTCTCTGCCCTTTGGGATTTACCTGTGTTTGCGCTAGAACCAGCCCACTTACCAGAAATACTCCCTGCCAGCCAGAGGGAGAAAAAGGAGTAATGGGAGTTTGGGCCTCTCAGAAAACACTGCACTGGATTTTATTTATGTATTTAAACTATCAATTGTATACCTTGCCATAAAACTGGGAGCAGATTATGACTGGTGTGAAGGATATGAGCAGTGTTGTTTGAGAGGCATTTCTGTGAAACAGCGGCCCCGTTTATTAGCTCAGGCGAGCGCTACCAGCCGCTCGGGTAGTTGGGCTGTTGATGGAAAAATACACCCCCTGCCCTGACTTCCTATTGCTTACCTCGAGAAACGTACCCGGCCTTTCACTCAACAACTCAAGGTATTTTTCTGATCATATTTGAAAAAGAAAACGTATAACATCATTTTGACAGCTACAGGAGGAGGATGACTCGTGATACAAAGCCTTCAGCCTCTCTCACAGTCCTGTACTTGGGTACCAGGAAGTCCCAGGAGGAGGGAAATCCAAGAACTCATGCAGTTGGTGGAACAGGATGATAAGCAGATGTGTGCACTCTTTAGCTTATTAACTATGTTAGCTATAGCTAATTAACGATAACTAATTTGGGTCCTCACAAACTAGCAAGTATTAATTAGAGAATAAGACTGGAAAAACAAAAGTGAAGACTCAACCAAACGGGCAAGATTGAGGAGGTACCTCTTTTTGGATATCAGGAGCCTCTCAGGTATCTAGGAGCACTGGCCACTACTAAATTGAGGATGTGGAAAATTAAGGTGTGGCTATAAAGGATAAAAGTTTAAGTTTCCTCTGCAAATAATTTTAACTGTGAAAAGCTACTCTGAAAAAGCACCACGTCTGTGAATGGAGCATGGGGCTAGAGCAAGAGAAAACCAACTTCTTTGAAGAAGATGTTTTGCTTCCTAAACGATGATGGTGAGGATGAGAAGGAAGGGATGCTGTGGGAGGCAACCTGCAGTGAACTAGTCTGTTAAAAATATGCCTGTTACAGCCAGAGCTGGAGCCAGCTTTCAGAGCTGCCAATGATTTCTTCACCTACAGAATACGCAGTATCACTGCAGTAGCTTTATATCAAAGCATACACGGAAATATCTTCCTTCTAGAGACATTTTGTTTCTCTTGGAGGATGTTAAATTTTGCTTCCTTTCCCCGTTCTTTGTTCTCCGTGGTCCTTACAGGGATCTCATACATTTTGAGACTGTCTGAAAACACTGGAGACTGTTGGGAGCCTTGCTGGCCTGGACAAGAGCCAGAAAATATATTGCTGCATACTGAAATCACAGCATCTGAGATGATTGCTGCAACCCCCTCATCCCTTTGGTTTGGCTGAAACTCTCAGTGCCCTGGAGGTATCTACTGTGTTGAAGTGGCTGGGAAAGTAGAAAATAATAGCAGCTCATAGGTCAATTATAACATAGCATGAGAAACTCAGCCACATGGTATAAAAATTAAAATAAACCAATTGGATTTGCCTGAATTCTGAACATTCACTGGAGTACAAACGAGAGGCAGCAGGACTTGAGCATCGTACTTCCCCATTAGACTTGAAGGTAGAAATCATCCAATGGGCAGGTTTTTTTCTGTGGGAAATACTCACTGATATCATGGGTTCAGAATGGCTGTTTCACTGTTACTCAGTGCTTCCTGTCTTTTTCAACAAACAAATGTCTATTTCTGTTCATTTAATGGCAAAAACTTGTTTCAAGAGCTAGCTGACCTTTAGGGGGAGAGTGACTGTGATTGCATTTTGTGGACACAAAGTCCAGAAATACTGTAGGTTATTTTAGCACCTGAGTATCCAATCTGCAGATCTGTACTTTTTTTCTTTTAAAATTCTCAGAGAAACTTTGGCTGCCCTAGAGATTGCTATGTGCTCCTTCCACTGCAAGTGAAAACAGCACACTCTGCTTTCATTAGCTTTGTGCTGCTCTCTCTCTCTAAGATACATATATATATATCTTCAGATAACAGATCTGCTGCACTGACTAATTATAATTTCATCATATGGAATAATTCCAGGTACTGGAGAGTTGCATTAGCTTTCTCTTTTTTTTTTTTTTTTTACATATAGACTAAAGAACAAATAGTTTATACTGAAGCAGAAACTATTTCCTTAAACTCAGACCTGTAATTTAGCAAGTGCTTTAAAACTGAACATGCAGAGGTTTGTGCACCCAGTCCCTGGCTGCAGTGGTCATACTGGTAACTGAACTCTACAAAAGAGGGTGACTTCCACAGAAAGCTCAGGTTTGTGTGTGGCCACAGACACCAGTTCAGAGATGTTCCTTGGAGAGGCTGATCCCAAGCGGCACAGGTTTGCTTGTTCTCCACTTCATAGAGAATAAAGGTGTAAAGGACACACCATGCACATTAGCTTTTAAATATGTGGAAACTCATTTCACTGCTTCAGGAGAACTGTTCTCCTAAAGGAAGAAATGATGCCTACTGAGTTAAAGGTCAGAAATTCAACATTTCTCATGAAATGTAAATGTTTAAAAATTTAAAGAATGTGTGGATTTTACATAAAAATTTTGAGAAAGCTTGTAAAGGGCTCTTAGCCAGTGCTTTGGCCAGGGACCTGGTCATAACCACAAGGAGCACAGTGTCAGGGAGCTGGTTGTTCAGCATCCCTAGAAGCCCAGCAGATGGCTGGCCAACAGTCCTGCCTCTGCCCAGTCCCGCTCTTCCTCCTCTTGCTCTGGAGACACACTGCTGTGCACACCCTGCAGCCAGCTTTGACTAAAGAACACAGGTGCCTCACCTGAGATGGAAAGCAAAGAGACTTCTTTGCCACACAAATGCTTGGTGACAGTTACACGTTGACAGCAATTCCTATTCAGCATGTAGAAATCGTGATTCTACTTACTCATTTTGAACTTGAGCGTTGCAGCAGCATAAAAAATATTCATAATAACAATAAAAAGCACTATTTGTTAATCACTTGTACCAATCTAACATTAAGCATGCTGCTAGGCAAATGCTTCTGCTGCTCGTTCAACTGAACCTCTTTGGCGTCTCCTCTCTCTTCTGAAGTGCTGAGAAAGAGGCATGAACTGACTTGAAATCCCAACACGTTCCGCTGCTGGAATGATAACCCTACACGCACTAACATTTGCTTAAATGTTGTGATTTATGAGTTGCAGAGTAACTGACAGGCAAGAAAACATCTATATTTTTTAGCTCTTTCTGAATACTGTTGGGAAGACTCTGGGTTGCTATTGAAGTTTATCTGGTTTGGGTTTGGATTTTTGGATTAGAAATCAAAGCCAGGCATATTGGGCGAATTATTATTTCCATCTCTGATTGGCACATCTGCACATTAGCTTACATAAAAATTTTTGCTTGGGCGTTCTAGTTAAAATTCTTACACTTGAAAGTGTCATTGCATTGGCATGTATTTATGGACCTCTGAGAACAAAGTGGTCTTGAAGACATTTTCCAAGCGATGAAGCATACTCTTAGAAACATTCTAAGTTTCATAGAACATAAGGCACTTCATGAGAAAGAAGCACTAGTCTCCTCCTTTGCTTAGGGCTGTGAATCATGTTTCTTATCACTTGTAATTACACTGCATTCTCCACCCCTGCCTGTTTGCTGGAATTCACTGTCTCTTAGGAAAGACAGCAGGCTGTTAGTGCGCCCTTTCCTCAATCACTGTAGTTCACACACTGATGCATTAAGATGAGACTGAAGTTGATGACAATCCTAGTTGGTCCGTTAGCTTGCAAACTGCAGCAGCTAAGGAACACACGTGCCCTTCTCCTCTCTGGCTGCTCAGGCAGAACCTCTGACACAGGGCCAACCGCAGCTTAGTCCCACAGAGATTCCCTTTTCCAGAGTCACTAAGAAAGAACAGTACCGTATCTTGGAAAAGTGGACTTTTTACCAAGGAACCACTTGAAATAATGAGAATAACATACTGCAGCATGTCTTGTTAGCACAATGGGGGCTGACATCTGCAAAAGCTTTAAAAAGCTTCTTTATCCCCTGGCAAGCTGTCTGCCATGAAACAGGGGTTTCACGTTTGGCTGGACCGAGCAAAACTTGTCTCTTCGTTTCAGCCTAAATCTGAGCAGGGGGTTGAATAACAGAATTTTAGCAGACAGTTTTCATGGAGGGCTTGCCACTCTTAAAAATATAGGAACTTCCTCCTGCTCCTGCCTCTAAATACGAGCCACTACTTTGTAAAAAACATGAATGTACAAAGAATATGATCATAAGCAATTATTTATATTAGAAATTACCCACATTAGCTATTTAGCATTCATTATTCTAAAGTAGATGGCAGTGTAGAATTATTAATACTCTTCAATCATAAAATCACCCCTAATCCTGAACACAACAAAAAGCTTTTTAAACGACTGTTTGAGAAGGGGGCCAAAATCAAGTCCTAAAGTCTTCTAAGACTAATACGCATATTCCTGGTCTCTCCCAGTGCCCAGCAGAGCCGTAGAATGAAGGAAGTAGTGAAAATATGCAACAATTTTCTGTATATAGGTGAGGGAAACCAGCGTCTGCTGGAGAAAGACCATCTCATGGTCTCTGACACACAGAAATACTGTTTGTGACTGTCTAGCTTTCAGTATGATTTCATGCTAAATCTATATTCGGTGGGTGTGCTCTGGTTCAGGCTGTGAAAGAGGAGACGCGCTGTTAGAAGCTCGTATGTACTGTAAGTGCAGAGGTTTGAATGAGTGATTTGCATCAACTGTACTGATGTTACATCAAAAATTACTGCAGAGATTAGGAAAAAAATGTTTCTGAACCTTTCAGCCCACCATGAGTGTGGGAAAATGGAAAATTTGCAGCTTTCAATTAATAGCCTAATGATGTTTTTATGAAAGCAAATGAAAGAAGTACAACTATGTGAAGTTAGTGGTTCCAGACTGATTATTCAGGTTTTGTTCTGTAACCTTTCTGTAACCCTTCTAGATCTGTTCTTGCTTCCTCTCCCCTGCCTTTTTTTTTTTTTCTCCTCCACTCCCCTTTCTTGCTTTTGAAGATGAGATTCTTTTCAGATATTTAGTATTTGTGGATTTGTGGGTTGCTTAGCCCATCCCTTCAGTACCCAGGGATTTCAGCGGGTCTCCAGAAGTTCCATGTGGTGTACACCTGCTATCAACTGAGGTTCTTCAACAACTTGTAGGAAAATAATTTATGACATCAGTCTAAACATCCCAGGCGTTTTGGGGATGTTAGCAGGCAGTAACAAAGCATGTCCTTTCCTGATAATAATATTAAATATAACCCGTTAAAGAACAAAGCATGCCAGACTTCAGGGAAATAAAGAGAACTACCTCTTAGTATTTTCTGGGGTGCTGTGGTACAGAGTATCATCTCTCGTAGAAAAGTACCATTAGATACATATGAGGAAGATTATCGAGCTGTTTCTCATTTTTGTAACTCCATGGGTCATGTTCCAAACATAACGCAGTAAAAGAATCATGCTGACAGTTTTCTCCATTTCTCAGTGATAAAATTAATGGCAAATCAGGCTCTGAATCATGAAGATGACAACGACGACAAGATGTTACTTATCTGGTGGAAACGGGTATAGCTCCTTTGTCAGCAGACCAACTTCAGCACTGAGCATCACAAATTGTGTGTTTGTGGGAGCTAACCAATGCAATATGGGAACAGGCAGGAAAATAAGCTATAAACTGGGGACATGTTTGTATCAGCTGGTAGGTAATCAAAAGGTTTTTAGACAGCCAATGTAGTTACCAATTAATTCTGCCAGTTGAGCCGAGTGGCTGCTGCTTTATAACTTGGGTGAAAGCTGCGATGCGTTATAGAGAACGTCTGACATAAGCAAAGGGTT
Organism: Tringa tobata; assembly: GCA_033628505.1. NCBI lineage: Eukaryota > Metazoa > Chordata > Aves > Charadriiformes > Scolopacidae > Tringa > Tringa tobata. The sequence continues at coordinate 2,628,418 of JAHREE010000329.1, read as the reverse complement.
TGATTTTTGTGCTGCTGGTTATTGCTTTGCATCAAGCGATGTATTTTCTAAAAACAAGAGATATGGAATATCATTTCACTTGGCTCCTGAAATACACAATATTTGTGATTCTCCCAACAGGAGGACTGTGCCATACGGGCTCTCCAACTTCAGAGGCAGTTTTAGAGGCAAAAGGTCTACAGGGCAGATGCAAAGCACTTTCCAGTCTTCATTTCGGTGTTCTTGTTTGGATGCTCACGACAAACAGTGCATGCAGTTTTGCAGAATAACGCAAGACAGGAGACGGTGAGTAGCTTTTTTCAATATTGCAAACTGTCTACATGATGTGACTATTGAATGGAGATAAATTAATCAAGTTGCACATGTAAAATGAAACCAATTAACAAATATATTGATTTTAAAGAAAATTCTCATCTCCAGTTGTGGTGGGTTAACCCTGGCCAGCAGCCAAGCACTGACACAGCCACTGGTTCATGTCCCCTGACGGGGGAGTGAGTAGGAACAACAAAAGCCAGAAAACTCAGGTGTGAAAATCAAGAGAGTTTAACAGACAGAAGCCAGAGCCAGCACAGCGCTGCTCCGAGCTTCCCTTTTGCTGTTTCTTTTTATGATGTGGTAGCTGTGAAACAGCAGATCTCCTGGACAGTCAGGGCGTGCTTAATACTGCACTGTTTTTAAATGCTTTGGGCTTTATCTGGTCTAATGAAGAGTGTGACATTGTCATTTTAAGAATGGCTTGTACAGGCAATTGATGAGAACACAGTGACAAACTTAGAAAATCTCTCTTCCCCAGAAATCATGGATCAATAAATGAGACAGAGGAGAAAGACCAATGCAGGGAAGAGGAACACACTTTCGTCCAATAGCACAGAGAGTTTGGAGGATTCCGAACAGTCAGGTATGCTACAGATGTTTAACGTTGAAAAGAAGTATTAAATTTCCTTAAGTTTGCTTTGTATTTGCAGAACTCTAAATTCTTCCAACTGAATACTATCAATTCTTGCTAAATAAGAGAAGAATTTGGCCCATGAGTTGATTGTTTTTTTAATTTATTTTTTAAAATAACCCTTAGTATACACAGAATGACTACAATCTACCTCATGCTGATAGAGCTCCTTCAGAAGTTGGATTCTTTGGCTATAAGCCAATACATATTTTGGCAACAGTCCCCCTTTTTTCTTTTTTCTTTTTTTTTTTTTTTTTTTAGGGCAAGGGCTGTTCCTGTCTATCATCTTTTTGCTCATTTAGCACTGCAACAACTTAAGCTACATGACCCAGAGCAGTGCTTCAGTAAAACTTAAGTTGTCAAGGTAAAGAAACAGAACAAACTTTGTGGAAAAAGTATTTGGAAGGAAAAATAAATCTACCTTAAATGTCAGATATAAAGAGGTTACTGTGACCTAATGGCCAGTCTCAAAAAGTTCAATTCCAAACCTACCCAAATCAGCTATTGCTACATACGAAATGCAAAATGGTGTCAGCATAAACAAATACTTGTAGTTCTGGGTAAAATGAAGCAGCCAGTAGAATTGGGAAAGTTTTTTTTTTTAAAAAAAGTCACACCATTACCCAAAACTTTTTGCTGTGAAGGAAAGCACTTGCATTAGAAGTCCCCAAGCTAAATTTGCTGTTATGATTATTTGATCAGAGCTAATCAGACAACTGGGCAGCACTCACTCTGTGTACACATCATCAGGGTAGAACCATGTAGAACCATGGCAGAGGTGGAACCACGGTTCTACCAGTAACACGGAGTTAGTTCTGGATGATTAAGTAGTTTGGGTTTTGTTTGGTTGGTTTTGGGTTTTTGGATTTTTTTTTTTTTAAAGCTTTAATGTTTATTTGCTGAAGCTCAGAAGCAAGAACCTACACTACAACTCTCCCTTGAGATGGGCAAACTTGTCACTCCAGTCTGATGCCAGTGAATTCAGCAGTGTGCAACACCTCCGTTTCACCAACGCCACGCTGGGGGCACCTCAACCTGCACGGAGCAGCTTCCCCCACGCTCCCCTGGCCAGAGTCTTGGAAAAGGATACCCTTTATCTCGTAACCTGGCTGGGAGTGTATCGCTATTGCAGCGAAATTCAAAGGCAGATCCAAACTTCAGCAACACAAAGCCTCAAGAAATGTTTTTCTAGGTGATTTTAAGAAGTTCAACAGAAACATACTGTTCCACTTACTGCTTGCTCCGTGGCTGAAGAACCCATCCACAGCTTTCTGCCGGCAGCTGGAACTGGAGAAGGGGATGAGTTAGAGAGAGGGTGCCCATACATGAGTTCTCATTAAGAATAAACAGATACAAAATACTTCTCTTGTTAATGTATGCAAGCCTGAATCATCATATTGTAACTTCGTGGCAGATATTTAAATGACAGTATCTATGCAGAATAAATATGAATGGCTAATATAAATATTATTATAAACTATAGCAAGTTAAGAGTATACATTGAGTATTCAATAGATTACTTAATTTAGACACAAATTATTCCTGCACTTCAAAGTTCCATTCAGAAACATTTACAGTGATTATTTGAGGATGCACTGTAGTTGATGAGTGGAACTCCAATTATTCATCCCAAAGAATTTCATAGAGATGAAAGGGTAGGACTGCGGAACTTCACGCAGAACTTCACCAGTCAGAGTAAGTCACTGCACCAGAGCGTTCCCTGTTCTAAGCCCCCGGGCACGGTACCATCCACAGTACATACAGCCGTCTTTGCGAGTGCTGTACATCACATTTTTATCTCTTCATTGAAACAATCATAACTGGATAACTCGGAAACTTGGCAATAAGGATTATAACCAACCCTGGACATTTTTCAGTGTAAATGATTTCTTCAGAAATTATGGACTTTTTTTTTTTTGATAGGAGGACGCAAGAGTAAGCAAGGAAAAAAAGAGTAACTTTTGCAAATCCTGTTCTATATTATTTAAAAAGAAAGAGAGGAAATCCCTTACTTGTGACACTACAGGTATGTTTTTGGTTTGACTGACCTTCACGCAGACTTTCCCAGGGCATATATGTTAAACTGTAACCCAATGACATTAAATTATATTTTATGAAAAGAAAGATAGAGACCAAAAGAAAAATGGAAAGAAATTAACAGTAAAAATGGTTATATAGGCTTAAAACAGCAGTAGTAGAGAGAGAGAAATGAGAAAGGGAGGTCTTTACCAAAATATATATGATATATTTTATATATATGTGGATATATTTNACTCGGAAACTTGGCAATAAGGATTATAACCAACCCTGGACATTTTTCAGTGTAAATGATTTCTTCAGAAATTATGGACTTTTTTTTTTTTGATAGGAGGACGCAAGAGTAAGCAAGGAAAAAAAGAGTAACTTTTGCAAATCCTGTTCTATATTATTTAAAAAGAAAGAGAGGAAATCCCTTACTTGTGACACTACAGGTATGTTTTTGGTTTGACTGACCTTCACGCAGACTTTCCCAGGGCATATATGTTAAACTGTAACCCAATGACATTAAATTATATTTTATGAAAAGAAAGATAGAGACCAAAAGAAAAATGGAAAGAAATTAACAGTAAAAATGGTTATATAGGCTTAAAACAGCAGTAGTAGAGAGAGAGAAATGAGAAAGGGAGGTCTTTACCAAAATATATATGATATATTTTATATATATGTGGATATATTTCATAAATAAATTATTATAGTTATAAAATTAAATATATCTTTCAGTTACTGCATTTGTATTAGTTTCTTACTTGCTGTACAAATGATTTTGTACATTTACAGAAAATAGATTATTTATTGTATAAAAACATTTCACATACTATTTTCCCATCATTTTTAAAAGAAGCTGTATAGTTTTGGGGTTTCTGAAAAATAATCCAGCTTTGTTATGAAGCTATGTTTCATGTTCCTTTATAACCATCAACTGGAATTTTTATTTTTTCCCCTGAATGCACGTGCCCAGGTCATACAGAAACTTGCCTTCTTCAAGAGACTGATCATTCTACAGTTTGAGAATTGAGTTTGAAAGCATAATAAAAAAATAGTTTTATAATAATTATGCATAAAAAGTTACATTTCAGTTTTGTGTCCCTTTTGCTATAAATGTAGCCCTCATCTGGACTAATGAGTATCCTGGGACAAACGAGGAGGCAGTGCTCATTTGGATTGTGAGTTCTTTTTGTGAACAACATTCATTGCCTTCAGCTTCAGCCATTATATACTTTTTCCCATGGAACTGCAAACCCATCACGGTGCTCCCAAGGCTGTCGGTGCCTCCTCCACTGACACAACTCAGCTCCTAGATGAACTGCTCAGTCTGCGTTTGGATTTCTACTGTCCCCCCCCACGTTAACACAATTTAATGTTGCATTCAAAGATGGATTCATACCTTCCCTGGTCCCACACACTTTCACTCTATTGTAAATGTTCACAGAAAAAAAAATAATAATCAAATGGGACTCGTTTTCTGGCAGGCAGGTAGATTTAGCCCTTGAGTAGCGGGCTATAGGCTGTTACAATAACAACTGCTCTAATTCTGTCAGAGTTACACGGCTCTCATTCGAGTTGCCATTAATAAAAGTCCAGTTTTCAGTTGTTAATACCAATAAGAGCAATAAATGGTCACGTCTAGAAAAGACCATAGAAGGAAGCTTTGGCAGAATTTCAGGTTTTTTAGCCTAGAAAGGAGAAGGAAGAGAGGAGCTGGGAACACAGCCACCAAACACGACAGGCTGTGACAGAGGGGAAAGGGGACAGGGAGCAGGGACGGGCGGTACCAGCAGGATGGTCAGTGCCACCAAGACCGTGGTCTCCATCACCAGCTTTTGCTCCTGGGCTCTCAATGTAGGGATGACAAAACAGGGCACGAGGAGGAAAAGAAGCTGATTTTTAGTTGAGTTCACCAGGAAAGATGTTTCATTTTTATAAAGAAATCTACACAAATGAAAGTAGACCCTTGATTTATTAATTTAATTATCCTCACCCTTACTAAGAATTTTTTGTAACATGCTGAAGCCTCACAGATACCTGAGTGGGAGATGGTGATGCACTTTTAGGGTTATTTTGTCATACAGACAGAAGTCATTTTCCCTTGGCTAAACTGTGATGATTTAAATCATTTCTCATCTGCTTTAAAAATCTGCTAAATGGTATTTACTACATCTTCCGACTATTCATTAAATACAGCAGAACTGAATTGGACTTTCTGCATAATAAAACATGGAACTGCTGGCATGATGTGCCAGCAGGGACTGAATGAATGCTTTTGATGTTTTAAAATCCCCAAGCTGGACATATAAACCTTTCTCTCTCACAAAACACAGCCAACCAAAAGACCTGTAAGAAATTCTCGTGCTACAAGAAAAGAATGCAAGTGTTCCAATGCACTATATTATTTTTATAATGACCAAAAGAAATGGTGGCCACAATTCTGGGATTCTTACCAGATCCACCCTGAATACTTCTGGATACCTAGCGCTGACGCCTGAAAGATGTTCCCATTGGCAGCATCTGGAGTCTCACGCGTTCTCGAGATGCTGATTTAGAAGATGGTTTTCAGAACAGCAAGGAAAAAATAACTCGGTGTGAAAGATTGCCGAAGACAATCATGACAGTTTGGGTCAAGGTGATTTAAGAAGACAAAATTGTGTGTCTGGATAAAAGTAAAATGCAGGCTAACGTGAGTAGGACTGAGTAATGTAACCAAAAGTTATTGTTAGAAAAGGAACAAATTCTAGCCATATGAACATTAAATGTTTAAATCCACAGCTTGAAATCTATTGGAATAGTAATCAAGCAAAATTGTAAACAGATGAGATTGAAAGCAACGTCTGTTTTCACTACTAGAGTTTTACAATAGAGAAGACATAACCTGATCTGGAGAGCTTTACGCTACAAAGAAATGTCAGGACTGAGAGACTTAAAATACATTAAGCAAGTTAAACAAAGCATATTGAACTTTCTGTTTACCTTGCAGTAGGATCTTGCCAAACTTTGCTTAAAAGCACATTTGAAGAAGTATTTTGACTTCCAAGATTTCAGAAGTGCTTTAGAGGACAGGCCTGTTTTGCTCTCTACTCCCCAGCTCTCCCCGCAGCCCAGTCCCCCGCGCTGGCAGGCAGTGCCACAGCTGAGCTTCAGCAGAGGCTTGGGATGAGGTTCAAGGCTCAGCTCCTGTTCTGCCTGGGAAACACCCCACTGAATCCTTGGACTCTTACGGGGTTCTAGCATTGAGTCACACCAGTATCCACATGGAGCACCCCTCCCCATATCTAGGTCTTCCAGCTTAGTTCTCTCATTTTATTTCAATGTGATCCTTATCCATTTTATAACAGGCCAGGTCAATAGTCATCTCCGGTGTGCACCGCTTTCAGAAATGAGGCGGATACGTAACCCCACCTAAAAACTCCTCTGCACCTCTGTGGTCCTTCAGGCATCTCAACATCTTTACCACGTGCCATCGTTTGCTTATCAGTAACAGACACCTTGACTCAAACTTCCTGCACGTGCCTCTGTCAACATAAATGGAATTGCAGTGACTCGCAAGCGCTGAAGGGCTAGCCCCTTAACAATAAGTTGATTCAAAGTCTTTGACATTCAAACTCCATTTTTCCTATGAATATTTTAAAATCCTATGCAGACAAGACCATTTAGACACTAAAGTGCCAGTATGTTAAACAGTGAAATAAATTTAGAGGAGTTTCATTTTAACTGGTTATAATGGATATTCCATTAGACAACAAATCACATTTATTAACTAATCATTTCTGTTAGAGCTGTTCCTCAGGGCGCGTGTTTAAGCATTTCATGAATGGTAATTTTGCTGTAATTGTCCAGGAGTTATTTGTTCTATATTTAGAACAGTTAAATAATTTCCATTTTTATTTTCATAGTTCATTTTGATTTAGCCCCCTCTCCCCCCAAAGAATTGACTAAACAATTTGGAACGCTTCAGTGTCTCTGTTTCTCCTTGGTGTCCCAGGCTGGCAGTCTCTATGGCTGGAGAGCTGAGCTGCCTTCCCTGAGCCCTTCACTACACCAATATTTGCAGTGCAGATGTGAAGAGGATTAGAGCCTTTTGTCATTAAAAAATAAATGTGCAAACTATTGTGGCAATATAAAAGATATATTGAATGGCTAGTGGATTAGGGAAACTACATAACCAGAGTACAGTAGATGTGAAAATCAAACGCCAGAGGCTCTTTTAGAAGATTCCTGGAACTGTGCATGTATTTATGCATGTTAAGATGCAGTTCCCAAAATATATGTTTTTTAAACCTGTACTTTATTTCCCTGTATCTATCACAGAAGAGAATTCCATTAATTTCACAATGAAGCCAGTTTATAGCTCCTTCTGTTATCAATTTGGATAGTCGTGGGTCAGCTAAGGGTCATGTTTTCAGTGTTTTTAAGACACTACAATTAAGGACCAGATTGAAACTAAGCATTTGAATTGTTAAATGTAAAGCCTTTCTTTATATAAATCTGATAATGAATTAAAACCTTCAAAACACCTGTGCCAGATCCTGAAGTTTGTCTTTGATTAACATTCCTTATTTGCACGGAGTTCCAAAAAGACTGGATAATTTAACTCTGTGTTTGGAGGAGCACAGAAGAAAAAAGAAAGCTTAAGGAGAGGAAATACTGCATTAGAGTTCAACAACCCCTGAATCACAATTGTGGTTCTGCTGGCGATCTTGGACAAATTACTCAGTTCCCATTGCATTCACTAACACAAAAGCAGCACCAAAGGCAAGGTCCATGTTAAGATCTCTACGGGCCCAGCCAACTAACAGTTTTACTTGTAAGTGCTCTGGTGGTCATCTTGGTGAACACGTGAAGGATCAGCATCTTTGGGTGGAACTGTCACTGTCCCTCTTTGTACATGAAAGCAGCATGAACACGTGAAACACGTGTGTGGTTCTGGTGGCGACTCAGAGCACACCTAAGGCACACAGAAGGCTGGAATAGCTGTTCCCTATGGCTATGGCTGCCTGGGCATTCAGGTATTTATCGGTTTCCCTGAAATGATGTTGGTTTTGCTTTGGCTGGCTGGTTCCAGCCCCCTGCGTATTTCAAACAGAAGGGTTAGAAACACTTTTAAAGGAGAGCTGACATGGTATTACTATTATCTAAACCGAGGAACCGTACTATTAGGCAGAAACCTGAAGAAAACTAAGCGAGGGCCATGAGGTCTTTCATTAGCAACTCACTGGCAATGTACATTCCATGCAAGAATCGGGGAAAAACAGTCCCAGAAATTAAAGTACATAAAGTTCACTATGCCAACACGCTCAGAAATGTCTCAGCATTACAACATCTGCTACTAGCACCAGTAATATTAAAACACCCATCCTCATTGCCCATGTCCGACCTCTGAGCTACAACCTGCACCTCCTCTTCGGGGCAGCACAGTGTCACAGAGGAGCTGTTCCTCCCGCGAGGGTGACAATGTGGGCACTGGGCCTGTCCTGGGACTCCAAACTACAGCGCCCACCCAAAGGGTTCCAGAGGAGGGCGTTTTACTGCAGCGAGTATTTATTTCATCAATGTTCCAAAGGAGTTCTCCCAAATATCACAGAGCAAACTGAGAAAACCTGTTTTGCCAGGCTTCACAAACAGGTCTCAAAGCCTTTATTTCCACATATGCAGCGCTATCAGGAATTTTTCTTCCAAAGGCAGTGCCTGTTTCCAAACTGCTTCCATCGTGCCTGCCTCACTGTGTGAAAAACACCAGTTTCACAACAAACACTGTCTATTGGAAGAAACATAAGTTCCAAACTCCCCTTTCCTAATTTTCAAGAAATGCTGGTACCGACAGGACATGGCCCAGCTACAGTGCCTGGAACGGAGAGGCCTCCAGCGTCCGCCGCCGATGCTGCAGCAAGAGTAAGTTCAGTACAATCTTTCAACAACTTTTATTTATTTGCACAACTGCCAACATTTTTGATAAGTGTGTTTTTTCTCATCTGGCCTGAATAAGGTATAACTTTTTTTTTCTTTTTTTAAAACCGTCTCTTTAATAGCACTTCTATAGTGGGGCTGCCTAACAGTACAAAGAGGAACATCAGCCATCCAGAAAGTTCCCAAGTTAGTCAACTTTTATTTTTCAAGTGTTCTTCTGCTTTTACACAAAATAGTTCTCACACTACTTTTTGTGCTTCATCTGTTTCTCACACTGCAAATTCCACTATTTGCAGATTTCATTTATGGAAAACAGCCTTAAGATGTTTATCAAGCTTAGTTTTCACTTAAAAGCCATAGGAACATTTTATGTTGTACAAAACATTACAACATCGCTTTCTTGAAAAATTCCTCTGGAAATTTTTCATTTCTCTGTCAAATATGCATATTTACAAATCTGTGTGCATCCACCAAAATCTTGTCTCTACCTCAGAGATCCTTACCGTCCTCCTCACGCTGCTTGGTATGTTATACAGCACATGTATTAGCTCCATCCCTGCGATTACACCATGACCTTACTGAGGAACCTCACCTGGTATGTTGTTAGCACTTGACATGTAGTTTTAGGTAATGAACTGTTGTAGACCTAGACCCATTAGAAAGACATCATTCGTATTATTTATTCATGTTTTCTGTTACCAGCATCATATGACTGGTACTGCAAACCAGTTATTGTTCCAGTGTCTCAAACACAAAACACTCTTTCCTAAACTATAGAAACAAACCCAGTTCTGCCAACTGTCCCCTGCCACGTCACGTCTAACAGGCAAAGAGAGACCTTGTTCCAACACAGGCTAAGCATTGCTAAAAATACACCTTGCATAGAATTATGGTGGGGCAGAAATGCTAAGTGACATCACTCAAAGTTTATGTATTACAGCGATACGAACACTAAACCATTATGAAAACGGATCAAAACAAGTCTGACATCTTATGGATTTCCATTTTTTTAAATAAACTTATTAAATTTAATTGTACACAATTTTTCTGTTAATTCCTCACATATCTGTACAACTCTGTCCTTTTTCCCCACTAAAACCCCCTGGTTCTTCAGAGGATTTTGGTAGAAAGAGGCAAGCTCTGAATGATTATAAACATTGGTGGATGGGTCACTAAGGACAAACTTGTGAATGAACTTTCCATTGCCTGACGATCTACTTATACTGAACTTCTAGGCATTTAAGCATATCTAAGATTATTAATTCATTCAGTCTGTCAAAAGTGGTTGTAAGCAGCAGAAAGTCTAAAAGGTTCAAACACCTAAAGGTACCTAAACGGCCAAAGTTTGCTTTCTACAGAAAGTAAGCTAAAATGCTCAGAATTTCAGAATTGTGCCAAATTATATATAAATATACATACAAGTATAACATATTACCTAACTAAATAGCTTTTTATGCAGTCCTTTCCTCCTAATAACAGTGAGTGCATCTCAAAACTATAACAACATAATTTTTTGTTTCAATTTAATGAAAAATAGCAGCTCAATGAACATAAAGGAGGGAGTTTATGGTTGAAAGAAACCGTCAAAACCCCCCAAGACAGATGTTTTGGCTGTAATGCTATTGAAGCAGCAGTTACCTAGACTTCACTCCTGCCCATAAATAAGACACACCACTCTCCCTGATGACCACTGATGCCTTGGCGGTCTCACTCTACATCCCAGCATTTTCCTTACGGCAAGAGGGGCACAGGCCCCCAGCAAAACAGCTCCTGCGAGAGACGCCCCACTGAGGGCAGCAATTCCTCTCTGGGGCAGGAGAGCAGGAACCTTGCAGGCTGGCTTTGGTGTTCCAATGTGTTTCATTTGCAAAAACAATTCACAGGAATACGTATACGTATATATACGTATATATACAAATTTCTGTACTCCATTGTCCCTTTCCTCTAACACTCCCTGTGCAGGCTAGTGGCAGTCCTGGTTTTGATTATGGAGATTTATTTATCGTACTCAGGGAGAAGTCCTCATATGGGAATGATTTGTGGTTGTGAATGATCTGGTCTGGACTTAATTGATTTAGAGGTTAGTCCAAGAGTATCTGCACAACTGTCCAAGTGTCTGGGCGAGTTACTGTCACATATTCTTACATACCACTTCACACATTTGGGTACAGCTTTTGCAAAAAAAAAAAAAAAAAAGGCAGCACTGAAGATAATAAAAAGATCAGTTAGATTTAAGACTGTAATAGCTCAGCTATGCAGGTCATGATCTGTAGCTTTTGGGTAATAAGAGCTTCTCAGTACTTTTAAGCCTCGATTTTATATAACACAGTTTTGGTACACCAAAGTTACTAGTCCATTGCCTTCCATATCTATATTTTTTTCATGTAAGGAAATTAATTTAAACTTTGACTTTTTTTTTTTTTTAAATCCAACTTTTGCAGTAATTCTCAAAGTTTTAAATGCAAATTTGAAGAGTGGGAAGGGGATGTTAAACACTGAAATTACCTTTATGATCAATATTTAATTAAAACGTTTTTGTCAACAGAGTTTGGTCCATTTGAGATTAGTCTCTTGAACAAAGATGATGACTGTATTCCATTTTTCTATTAAGGGCAATTATCTTCAATTACAACTGTATAGTCTATCCAGCCCTTAAGGCTTTGCTCATTAGTTTTTGTAGCACACCTTACCCTCAAAATACTCAGTGCTAATCATAACACCCATGGGAAACAATGGCACTCCTCCAGTACCTCATGTTAAATACCTTTTCTCGCAGAGATACACAAAGGAAAGCAGAAATGGCTGTTTACTTTTGAAACGTTGCCCGCAGTGAACTTATTCAGCTTCCTGGAGGGCTGCAGAGCTTCCACTGCCCAGGCTAGAGCAGCGTGACCCCACTCGTACACACCCCCATTCCTCCACCCCTCTCCAAGCACTGCACACAAGTCAGGATCTTCACCACGGTTCCACCGCCACCGAACTGCGGCTGCAATGGGCCATGCCTTTCCCAAATTCACCTATGGGAAATAAAACTGTTCACCTCTCAATCTGTGAGACTCTCTCAGCGTTCTTGGGATCAGATCCATCTTTCTATTTTTTGATTATATACTGTCTTACAGAATTCAAGTTTGCTTTGCAAACTTGTCTGTAGTTATGCAGGTTCTCTTGGACGCAGCTAGAAGAGGGCACACTCCACACACACAGCCAAAGCCTGGGAAAAACGCTGCTCTTGAGAAGCGCATTTTCAGAAGAATAAACAACAGCAGGCAATTACTCATCTGCAGAAGCAGAGGACAGAGGCAGAGGGAAGTGGCTGGCCCGAAGAGCTGTGTTTGCCTCCAAAGCAGGACGTTACACTGCAGACATGTCTCAGACATGCAACTGGTGTGCACCGAACCTCAGCACTTCCCAGGGACTGGGGTGCAGAGGAACTCAGAAGAAAGAGCGAACATTAGCAAAACAGTATTTGGTCTTGGACATAAACTTTAGGAAGAAAACTTAATAGTAAACAGAAAGGAAGCTCTGTTTTACAATATTGCAAAAGATGTTGAGAAAGATAAACAGGACTTAATAGCATTATCCCACTCAGCCCCTGCAGTAGCACAGGCTCCTGGTGTCTAGTTTGGAGGGGTGTGAAGCTGAAGACAATTTCACAGCTGCAATGAAGTCCCTGACACAATGATTAAGGATTTTGGAATTCAGATTTAAGGTCAGGTTTTTTAAGTCCTTTTCCGATTTCCTAAATACTTATCATTTATTCTGAACAATCTTTAGTCACTGGAGCTTGGCTCTGAAATTCCAAAGCTTGATGCACTAAACTCGAACAGATTATCTGTAATTCTTACATCGTGCTTCTGCCACAAAAAGGTAAGTATGAATTGCAGGAGGTGCACTTCTACCTTAAGGAACTTGAGAGAAGCGAAGCGATGGAATGGCAATGAGCCTGGAGTATTAGCCCCAGGAAGGCGCTGGGCACGGCTGGAAGGCTACGAGCAGAAGCGGTAACAGACAACAACATGTATTTATCCTGCTCCGACTTTCTGTCCCTCCTGTTTCTACCTTCTATTCTGGTTTGGGGGAGGAATAAGAAATTGTCTACTTTTGTTAGTACATGGGGGTAAAATTACCATTTAGTTGCATTTTTCAGCTGTACCTCTGCTAAGGCTGAGTCACTGGCAGCATCACTCTGGGTAGTGCTAACTTTGGGGGCGGCATCAAACCCCAAAATCACAGATGACAGGAAGAGCCACCAAGTCCCCATCAATTTTATCCCAGTGTTCTAGCTCAATGGAGCAGCCATTCCACTGCAAAGTGTGCTGCTCCCAGGCCTGCCACTGCCAGAATTCTGTGGGGTTTTTTTGAAAAAATAAACAACAGCAAAACCTCCCCTCAGGAAATGGCTACTTTATCTGCTCTTCTGAGCCTCTCTTTTTGGCCTTTCTTTAAAACTGTGAAGATGAGAGAGGGGTGAAAATGGGGAAAAGGATGCAAAAAAGTTAATCATACACTTAAGAATGACTATAAACTGTTTCAGTTAAGGAAAATTTTTTTTTATAGTAAGGCTCACATAAAATGTTTCACTTTTTTTTTTTTCCTTCCTTTTCTGATCAACCCTAGGAACTTCTCAGCAGAGCTTTCAGTTACCACAGCAATTCAGGCTACTACTGAATCTCATCTGAAAGAGAAAGTCGCAGCATGATGCTCGGGATTGTATTCTGCTTCTAATTTATTTTGCTGTAAAGTTAAAATAGCTCCACAGATTTTAATAGGACTTCACTGAAAAAACACTGAGAATATCTCTTTTCTATGATGATTTTATTGAAAAATAAACTTAGGATCACAACTCTGGTTTTGAGCTTGTATTTGTGCAAACTGTTAAAATGAACACAGTTCTACACCAAGCAAAGACAGCCATGAAACTGATCCCTAACCACGGCTTTCTCCTCACCACATTGAGTTGTAACAGCTTTGAACACTTCCAGCATTTCACCTCCATGAGGACCTGACATCATTGGGACTACTATTTTTGTTTTTACTCATCCCAAGGAAGTTCTCCCAAGTAAGGACACAAACGAGGAGAAACTCCACTGTCTCCTGTAAGGCAGAGCACACTTCTGTCCTGGAAATGTTTGTTACGGCAACAGACAGGAGCCCAGGCAGAGAATGTCCCAGCGCCGCTTTATCATAGTCTGTGCTCAGGGGCACACCAGTAAAGGTATCTGGGATATAACAGTCCAGGAATTATGATTTTGAGTCACAGCGTAGGCTTTTATTGAGTCCTGGTACTACTTACAAGAAAACACCACATGTCCTGCATTGAACTCTAACTTATTAAAGTCCACGAATGACCTAAATGCTGAACAGGCACTCTTTGATTTATTACCTTTTTTTAAAAAAAAAAAAAATTCAGATTCATATTGGGAACTGCTAGGTAGCAGTTACTTTGCTATTTCTGCAAGAATCTCAATAAGCCTCCCCACATCCCTACCTCCATGTGCATTCCAGATGTGCTCCCTTCCCCTCCCGAGTGTGACTAGGATTTTTTCTCTGTCGCCTTTCAAACACAGAGCTATAGGATTACACATTGCTGCACTTTTAATTAAGAGGCAGGTACTGATGTGATTAATAGAATCACAGCAAGGAAATATTTATCAGAAGCAAAGATTAAGGTTTTGATTTTTTTTTTGTACGTTGCCATAGACATCTGATGGGGATGGGCCTGGCCCCTCTGCAGGGCCCTGCTCTGTCACCCCACTCGACTTCCCGCGCAGAGCTCTCTGTCCCTACACGCAACCCAGATTTAAGCAATTAGTGCTGCACAGGACCAGCTTCGTCTGATCTCTTATTCCCATACGGTGTCCATTAAGGAAGCGATCCGCAGACTGTTAGTGCTGTGGTGCTGCAAAAGCCGAGGACAAACACCGGGAGTGCCTGGTGACACACTCCCACTCCCGATGCATCCAGCACCGCGGCTATCAAGGAGCCTTCCCTTTGGCTACTACTTTTCTCCCTTTCCATCCTGATCTTTTTTTCATGTCAGAGTTTACTGTCCCTACAGCTGTGCTTATGCAGCCATTTCTGGGACCACATGGCAAAAGAGATTGGTAGAAGGAAAACCTTTCTAAAGATGCTTTATCATGCATCGGTCACATTAGAATTATAAAATAACAAATTTTAGAGGAAACCTCTGAAGACCATCTGGTCCAATTTCATGGCTAACTTCAAAGTCAGGGAAAATTTCAATTTTAAATCAGGTTGTTCAGGACCTTGTCCAGTTGAATTTTGAGAATCTCCAATCTTCCACAACTTTTCTCAGGCTTTATTCCAGTGACTGAACACTCTTGCTTGGAAGCATTTTCTCCCTCTACCTAGTCAGAGCTCTCCCTGCTGCAACCTGTGCCTGTTGCTGGTCATCCGGGCGCCTCCAAGAACCACCATGGCCTGGTTTCTGCACCCTGGCCCACGAGGTCCCTAAGCCAGGCCCTGCGGCCACAGCTCGGGGCTGAGCAAACCCCGCTCTCAGGCTCTGCTTGGCTGCCAGTGCCTCACGCCCCCAGGCAGCAGGTGGCCTCTGGAGGAGCACATCAGTTCCTGTCCTGAGCTAGGGATCCCACTCAGGTCCCCAAATGTGCTCCCACCGGTGGTGAATACAGGGGAATAAACACTTCCTTGGCCCTTTGGCAGCTTTCTGCATGGAGATAGCCTTCAGCTGCATAGCTAGAAATGAAGGAGCAGTAAAATTCAGATGTGTAGGAGCGCCTAGAACATAAGTTTCCACTAAGACTTAATTCAGAACTTATTGAAAAATAACAGAATCTTTCCTACTTTACCCAGCGTTCATTCAAATTCTCACTAGGGCCAAATCCTGCGTGCCCTGGGGCTTATCTGCATGAATGCATTTAACTCAGAACAAGATGCATCAAAGCAAAAAAATACTTTATAACTGCTTTGATCAAAATGTGTCAAAATGAACCATCAGTCTTCACTTTACCACAAATCCTACTTCCCCAAAAAGGGGTGGATTTTTCCCTAGGGACATGAAAGCACTGTAGAGGGGACAAAAGGGATTTCTACAGTAGTTTTGCTACCAGCTCAGAAGGTGGGAAATAATCAGGCACGTTGGCATCCTACAAAGGAGAGTGTGGGACTGGTCACAAATGGAACCTGGGACAGACACCATCATACCTGCACCAGAACAAGAGCATTGACAGGCTTGGATGATAGTATTGTTTGAAAGACGTGTGAAGTAGTCCTTCCTCCTCTGCAGGGCTGTGTCCAAATAGAGTGCTCAGCAAGAGCGAGCCCAGAAGAACAACCAAGGTGGCCAAGCATCTTTACAAACGTGTTTGTGAAAGCAGAAGGGAAACGTGGAGGTGTTCTGACCACACTTTTCCACATTGTCCAGTGCAAGAATCAGCTAATCCTTATGCAGAATTTCTTGGATTTATTGTGCAATGTTCCCATACTAGTCTCCAGTTTCAATCAAATAAAAATTAAACTAACCTTTAATTAATTTAAGTTTAATTAATACCGTTTGTTCCTCTCTGCTTTGCTTGCATCCATATGAATATGTGCATACCTGGTTTAAAACAATACTGTCTACACAATTATTTCACAAACTGTCCACAGGCAGAGAAAAGCTGGTTTAGTGCAAAGAACAGACATTTGGGAGGACACGCATGGAAACAGTCCTCAGCTATGTTTAAGCTGCTGCAAAAAGAAAGGTAGTAATTGTTTTCCATGTTGGCTACTAAAATGACAACAAGTGTTATTCATGTTGAATATTATTTCAAGACTTCTCTCTTCTCACGGATCTGGGTGACAATAAGCAAGTGAGCAAGAAAGATGAATCTTAGGAGAATGAAGACAACAGAATCACAGCCACGCTTCAAGTACACTTTTGGTACAGCTTCACTCTGCGTTGTGCTGCTTCTGGGCCTGAAAAACTAATGTGGCCACCATATGTTATAACGCTTGTCACACACCCCATGGGATTACAAACAGTTATTCATTCACAAGATTTCCGAGCTGTATTCAGGAAACCAAAGAAATTCATATTGTTGTGCTTCCCTCTTGCATGAAGCCCGTGAGTTCATAAACGGAAAAGGAACAAAGATTTCAGGCTTGGGCTAATCACAGTAGGTTTGTTAATCACAAAGCAGCTTAGTCTAGGAACATTTACAGTAGCAGATTTTCTGAGAAATCTCAGACTTCCATAAAAAGAAAGTAAGATGGCTTAGCAATGAGCCATACAGTCCTAAAACTACCTGTTGCAAGCAGAAGAACTAATTAGAGAACTGCCATGATTACAAAAGCCTCTGTCTAGACTTCTGGCTCCCATCAGCTGCAGGGAGACTCCAGTGTGGCTGCAGGAGACTGAACAGGGAAACAGGGTGTCTAATGGAACACCTGAAACAACAGGTCAGTGTCTGCTCCGGGTTGGAATGAACATCTGCAAGAACAAAGGACAGCAGCTCATGGAGGAGCAGGAGGGAGCAGCTCCCACTACGGGTGAAGTATCCTAAATGCCATGTGCGGAGGCTCGGTTTTCCCCTTAAAAGGGCCTTGTTTGGTAGAGCACACACAGGTTTCTGGCTGCATCATGTTAATTCTGCTTGCTCTTTGGTCACCTGATTGCTTAAGCAGAGCAGAACCCAAAAAGTAACTATTTAGGGCTTTCTGTATGATGGACACATGCAGTTTGCTACAGATATATTAGAAGTTCTCTTAAAAATTAAGTACTGTGTGTTTTTAAATACTACTTTTGAAACAGAGACAGGAAAAGAGAAGGGAAAAGGAAGGGGGACAAGGAAGCTCTTTTTTTCATCATTCTTAGGTCAGTAAGTTCACATTATGGATCCTGGCTACATCAGTGCCCATCCTGATACTAGTAATCAACTTTAAATTCTTCCCAATGTTTCTCCTTCAGTATGAGTCCTAGCAGAATTTTTCACTGCTTAGGGAGCTTCCTTGGTAAGAACTTTAACTTTTGCGCTTCTCATAATCTTTGTGATCTACTTGTGCTCTCGGTTTGCCTTCCTAATCTGACATTTTGTTCTTCCATGGCTGTCTATTATACGTGTTCAGTACAGGAAGGTATTGGTCTACTGCACAGCTGAAGGCACTACAGTGAAATTACCTGGCTTTATCATCATGAGTCCCTATTAACTGATGCCTTCATACATGATGCTTTCCAATTTTCTGAGACAGCTCCTATCTTTTCTGAATATCTTTTTAGTAAATCTTCTTTCCACTTTTTAGAAATACATCAGCACAGAACTGCTGGACAATCTCAGTTGTAATGACATTTATCTTCCCATTCTGTTTTTAATAGTGTTTTGATCCTACAAACGTCCACCTACATATTTTTTTCATATTAACAGTCCTGTTGAAATCAACAGGAATCACTTCACGTATGAAGTTAAGCGCCAGCCTGTATATTTGGAGAATGAAAGCTTAAAGATTCGAGTTGCCCAGGAGCAAGAAGTTAAAATCCACGTATGGCCTCTCTGAAGAAATTAAGGCCATACTTTAGGGCTATCATATTTTGAAAATTAAAATAATTGTAAGCAATGGCTTCTAGAATACAAGGCTCAGTTGAAACTGAAGCACATAAAGGTACACAGATCTGTAGAAAACAGCTCTGGCCTGTTACAGAATTAGGCAAATACTTAGAAGCATTTCTGAATTAGTTTGTTCACACAAAAATAATTTTCCCCTCCCCAGACCAAAATATATCTAAGTTTCAAATACTTTTGTATGCTTCATTAAAAACTGCTGTTCTCAGCAAATTCAGCATTGCACATGTAAACCCCATAAGCCCCTTACTTCCTTGGCAAACAGTTCAAAGACAAGATAGAGTTTATTTCTTTGTTTCAAGCCAGACTGTTTCACCTTTCATCTTGAAAAGAGATTGGAAAACTGATAAATATAATCTGCTGAAAGAGATATTTGTAAATTATTTTTTTTTTGTTCTAAAGCCACTGGAAGGCTGCTTATGTTCAGAAGCATCATCATGTACCTTTTTAGGAAAAAAAGAAACTGAACATGAAGATCTCTAAGTGACAGGCACTTCAAAAGTTGTTTAAAGAAAAATACCCAGTCACAGTGATGGCGATTCATTCTTCTACCGTGCAGTCTCTTTCTCTGCTGCCAAGCTTTACTGAAAGTTAAACACATACTACCTGCACCGGAACCCGAGTCAGTCAAACATCTGGAAGGACTCTCACCACCTCTGGCTCTACAGAGTATCTCACAGCAGAGGAGCTGGAAGTGAGGGAAGGACTGGAGGAAGCCTCGTGCCATCCCTTTGCTCTGCCCACAGAAGGTTCGCAGGACAACAGCGTAGCATCAACTAAACACCCACGGAGGGCTAGAGTGCAGCAAGGAGCTACCACAGCTTATTTATGAGCAAGGCCAAGGATTTACCACAAGTAATTTTATAGAAATAAAATAAATCAAATGTTTCAGAAACTAAAACAAGACAAGAGAACACACAAAGCAAATCCAGAAATGACCCCAGCCCCAGATGGCTGGTGTGTGGCAACGGTCCTTCCAACGCCCAGCAGCAGAGCAGACTCTCTGTACTTGGCAAGCAGACGTTTATTTATTCAGTATTTTATCCCTGGTTTTCTTTGAGTTAAGTTCTGTACTTACAGTTTGCTTACAATGCTGTCTGTTCTTCAGCCTAGGGATAGATGAATTAACTTTAAATTAATTTTAAAGTTAACTAGCTGAAGTACTGAAAGTGGTTTAGCCACAGCAACACCGTGTCAGCCAATTTACCTTGCATTCACAGACAAATAAAACTACTTGTTTGAAGAGTGGATTCGCTTCCATGGGGTTGCACGCTACTGTGTCTAAAACTGCTCTTACTGAGCTGATGGATTTTAAACTAACCTGGTCATCTCCACACTATATTTCACAGTCACATCATTCATCTAAGACTACATCTGAAAAAAACAACTGTTGAAAGTTTGGGATTAATTTTATACCAACAAAAATAGTAGAAGTATAAAGTTAAGCTGCTCAAAAGCTGAATCTCTTCATATGTGGGGAAACTCCCCTTTTCCCCTGAGGAAACTCTCTCCAATTTTGCCATGCAATAGCACTTTATGGGTTTTTCCCTGGCATTCTACATCATAACAACACAGAACCCTGCAAACGTTACAGACTTCCATGCCAGATGGGGACTTTTCCTCCCTTTGTTTAATTAGAAGGAACCATCAAATATATTCATTCACAACAGCATTCCCATCAGTTTTTAAAGGCCTAACAAAGGACAGTTAAGAACAGTTCGGTAACATATCTTCATCACAAAGCAAAGTATCACTTCGCAAAAAAATAAATGCAAGCTTTTAAAAATGGATAGCAGAAGCAGCAGTGTTCAGAACAAGCTTCAACACAAACAGAAAATAATTTTAAGATTGTAATTTGCCAGGACAATTTTAGAACAATTTTAGTCAGGTCGTATTTTCTGCCAATTTCTACGTATTGAAAGACATTAATTCAAAATTTGTGATAAAGACTAATAACACCTATACAACTTCAAAGAAATGAGCGACACAGAGTCTACTGATTTTTTGCTATTACATTATCTCTCTTTTTAAAATGTTTTTTTGAACATACAAGTGTATTAGCATCTCAAATAAAGATGAGGGCATAAGAAGACCTTAAAGCCACATCCCTCCCCTCAGGGACAAGAAGTTTCTAAAAATGTTACAACAGGTATTGCATTTGTTTTCCAAATGGTTAAAGAAAGAGTCCTTGAGGAAATGAAGGCATCTTAGATATTTAAAGCATGGTGATAACAATAAAAGAGGAGGTGAGTCTTTCAGTATTTCACCCCCTATCAGGAGGGTTGAAGGAGTCATTTCCCTTTGTTCAAAACACCTGACATAGCACAAGACTTTAAATTTACAGAGGGAGAACACTGAATTGAGAAAGGGCGATGCGGAGACATGTCAGACTGATTGCTCTTTTAAAAATTGCTTTCTCTGGAGCGTTTCATTTTAAATAACATATTGCTTTTCAGAAACAAGACGTGTACTACAACGCTGCAGAGAATGGCACCGCAGGTGTTGACCTGACCTGTTGGAGGGGATGGCAGTGAACAGCAGAGGTTAGAGCCTCGGGCTCAGACCGGGATGAGCGTGCTGTGGGACTCTGTACCAGCAAAGGGGCGGCTGGAGGCTCAAACGGGGTGCTCTGAAGGAGACCACGAGTGGGGTCAGCGAGGCAATTTATTTTGGAATAGTCACACTATTGACCAGTGTTTGTCAAGGGCAGGGCAGACTCACCACTAGTTTGGCGATTGAAAGTCTGAAGTGTAACCCGTGATCCGGCTGTGGCCAGCACAAAGGCGGGCCAGGAGCCTGCCCTGCATCACCCACCTTATCGCCCAAAAAAAGCAGTTTTATGGAGAATCTACAAAGCACTATAACCAAACCAGTAAGCCTACTTTTGAGTTCTACAGATTTGTCACAGGTATTGGCATTATATCAATTCCAAGCCATCGTTCTAACAGGACTCAGGAGAACTCCTCAACAGCTTTGTTCTCGTCAAGATGTTCCCCCCAGGACCCGATTGCCACGGTGAACTCTGAGAGGCTGGTCAGGTTACAGGGGATAGGTAACTTCCCACCCTTGTATCTAGAACAAACAACTCCGAACAAAAAATAGATTTAAATATACATAAAATGGCAGATGCAGATGCCAACACTTAGTTAATCATTTTTACTTTGGAAATGAACCAAAACCATCCGTGTTTGGCACAATACCTGCCCCTCCTAAAGCCGTAGGACTAGCCGTGACTCAGAACTGAAAACTCATTCATTAAGAAAAGCAATAAGCAAGAACACTTACAGAAGATTAGATGTAATACCACAATGATGAAAAAGTACCGATTTATGTAACAATCTAACAAGTCTGTTGAAAAGTGTTTTGTTATTTTTCCAATACCTCATGTTGTAGAATATGTAAAACCCAAGGTCTTGCTCTTTCATACTTACAACCCTATTTCAGATCAGTTTGCTGAGAATCACCAAGAAGCACAAGCACATGAGACAAGCTCACTTTGTGGATGAATGCAAAATAAGCTATATTTTCTGGTACTCTACTGAAATGTTTCAACTGGCTACGACTAATTTTGCAGGAACAGACACTCGGTGTTTCAGAAACTTCCATACAGAAGATTATATCCAACCATACACTCTGTTAATCACTCAAGATCCAATTATTATTTTATTTATCAGAATGTTTTTCACTGTTAAGCAGTACTGTATCCCTAGCGGCACTAAAAGACTAATGTTACAGACTTCACTGCCACTCCTTGCACTATTCCATGAAAGAAAGGCCCTCAAAAACTACCCCAAGCATCGTACTCTGCAGAGTCAAAGTTCCTTTTAATTCAATGGGCTTCAGACTAGAACATGAAAACTGAATTATTTTCTTCATAGTTTAATAACTATTTTTAGTTATTTTGATATGCAATCTTCACCCAGATCCACAAGGATTTACCTGTGGTGATACCCACATATATTTGCAGATCTTAGTCCATGTTTTTAATTTCATTCCCGAAGTTTTCTGTATTTTTTTCTGCACTAACAGGGTCCATTTCAGTCAAATGATGGTCCAAGCAAGCATTTGTCCTTACAGTTAGATTCATACATGTGATGTGATTTTCAAAAGTAGCTAAGAGACTTGGGAGCATGAAATTCCTTGTGCTTTTAAGGAGCTAGAAGCATTGAAAAGTCCCTCCCCTGAAGCCAATGTTACCACAACATTAACATCATAAATAAGGCAGTGCCTGGAAGCTCCCCAGCAGCACCTTTGAAGAGAGCCTTAAAAACCTGCTGTGTCACAGAAGCAGCTGCAGTTAGATGTTTTAAAAAATATATACAGTATCTGTTCACCCAATAAACACAGCTTATTTAATTGGGAGTGTCAAAAGATGTGGAAATGTATTGCTCAACATAATTACTACTGATTTGTGTACAAGAGATTCAAATCAGCATTCACAGACAATTTAAGGTGATTAAATTATGTTATTTAGCCATAACATTAACAAAGTCGCAAACTGAAAAACTTTTTTTAAAATGCTGCAAAGGACGTCAGAATGTTTATCATAAATATAAACAAAATTAAAATTCTGGATTTGGAAAGAACATGCTCTTGTGCTAGAAATGTCAAACTCTTTGACCTGATAAGAAAAGAAGAAAAATCAAAAGTACATACAAACCCTCAGAATAAATTGTTACAGAATATAGTACAGCCAACTCCACCAGTGGTAGCCAGAATGGATGCAACCAACGAATAGGCGTATTGAATTCAGTGCCACTGCACTGTGATTTCTAAATACATTTATGAAATACTCTGAAAAACATTTATGGTGTGTTCTCCAAAAACATTCATTCAGAGCTTCATTTAAGTACAGACGCGTCAGTAACACAAGTCCCTAGTATGTGCATGCATTGGGTGGACAAGAAGGGTTTGCTTTTTCACCAAAGGAAAACTCAGAGCAATTAAATTATCTCAAATAGCACAGTGGGATTAACTGAAAAATGAATAATATTGAAATAAAAGTTTCAGACTTGCTGCTACTGACCAAAGTAGTTTTCAAATCCATAGTAGTATTATAATAGTTTATTATTCCAATTCATAGAACAAATATCTACAAAGAATTCTCCCCCACAAAGAATTCATGCCTTATGGGGAAGACTTTTCTCATGAACTGGTCCAATTCAAACCAAGCAAGGAAGCAGGAAATTAGGATCAGAAAATTATAATAGAACAAGAAAAAAGTATGCTGTAATGTAGTCTCCATCCCAATTAAGTTATTTTTACAGATGGACCTAAACAAACACTCAAGGAGTTTACCATTAAATTTATCGGTAGATCAAAACCCAGAAGTCCTTTTATCGGGCTGCCGCATTTAAACAGACCTCCCATTCTTACAGGGATCCCAAGTCCCATTGCTGCTGGAAACTGCTAAACCCTAATTTTGTCAAAGGTTTGGGACTCGTTTCTCAGTGAGAGCTGCTGTTTCCACTGCTACAAGAAAATAATTTCCTTGGCTAACAGCACACATCTTATTTTCTTAATTCGGATATTTTGGCTACATCTCAACCTGCCGCCTTCTCTGTGACTACCGAAGGTAATGTTATCCATTTCATCTTCGCAAACAGTACTGCAAAGAAAGTAAGAGAATCTGGCTAACAACATAGTGAAGCCTTTTGTTCAAAAGTTATTTATTCTGTGGAAAAAATAGGGCTCAGTCCCATAACCTTTGTATAGTGGGATATTGTGAAGGCTTACATTAGAGTACAGATAATCTCTGCCACTTCAGACAAACAAAAAAGACTATAATAACAAAAAGAAACGCTAGACAGGAATATTAAAAGCTTGGACTACATAACAGTCACTTTCAAAGACTACACATAACCCAAGGCAAAAATTGTTATGTAATGAAATCCAATGTCTTATTTGCATTTAAACAAAATCGGTTTGTTTCATGCTGTGGGAATATTTATGAATGATGGACACAATGCAGGCTAATACTTGGCATACTGATTCAAATAGAAAGAACTTTACTAGAGAAATTTGATTCAAACTGTGAAAATCCAGACTCAGTGCTAGATAATTCAATTAATTCATCAATAACTCTGAGAAGCCTTGGTACAGACCCAGCTCACCTTATTCAGGAGTGGTGTAATGTCTATACAACATTCATCAGAACTTTCTCCAACATCTGGATGACAATCCAAAAATTGGAGAATCCTCAAAATTCTTTGGTATTGATGATATGAAACTGGATAGAGGGCCTTGCCCAAACAATCCTCCGGTAGGATTTAGTGGAAGAAAGCAGGGAGAAAATTAGTTGGTTTTAGTTGTGTTTAGCTTAAATCAACTTTTTTTTTTCCTAATCTTTGCTTCAATCTTTTGCGAGGATAGCAATTATAAAAATAAAAAACCTGAGCTATCATTCCAACCAAGTCCTAACAGTTGCTTCTCCATTCTTGTGTCTCATATCTGGTTTTTAGAGAAACTTTTTTTTTTTTAATGTGGTGGGGCTGGTCCGCAAAAGGTATTTTCTACATGCTTAAGATCTTTAATTCAGCTTTCTTTTGGCCACACCTGTTAATTGAATTATCTTTGTTCATGTTTAGATTCTGATTTTTCCTCACTTTTCTCTTTAAAAAAGTCTTCTCGAGAAAAATGCTTCATCACTAATGAAATATTTGCAGTTTATTAGCCTGAACTCCCCCCCAGCTTTTTCTTTTTTTTCCCCCTTCCTCTCAGATCAGGAGATTTCTGACACCTGAATAAAATACTTTCTTTGAAAGTAAATGCTCTAAGTTATGCCAGCACTGGGAATATTCCTGCTGTTAACCCTTTGGCAGCCTGCAGCGGTAAGAAATCTGCCCGGAAAAGATGGGGCACGCAGCCCCGAAAGAGCAGCTGGGGCAAGGCCTTGGGAAGTTGCCCTACACAGCTTGTTGCTCTGGGAAATGCATTTCCAGAGCATTCTACTTATTTTTAAATCCTCCTCCCTTAATTTTAATGACAAGCCCTCTTGCTTACTTTCTTCAGGCCCAGTCCCTTCCTGAAATACCGTTCTCCCCACTGTGAGGGACTCTCCAAGGAACCAGCCTCACCCGCGTTGTGTTCCTCCAGACAGACAGGGCACCGCTGCAGCAGGCGAGGCAGTGCCCGAGCGTACGATGCGTATTAGCACTTTCAAACACACAGAGAATACATTATTTATTAAAGGGGTGCCCGCCTTTCCAAATAGCTGGCTGTCAGGCATTCAGGAGAGCAGCCAGTTGGGTTTTTTCCACATTTTCATGACATGTTACATGTGCTTTCTGCAATCTGTGTGTGCCCTCTGGGTAACCTCACTGGATGCAAAAGTGCATTCCTGATTTTGTCCCTCTGTATAAGGCCAGGATTCCCATGCTGCATCGTAGCACTAGCTGCCAGGTCACAGCCTCTTTGAACTGTAAGGTTGGGGCCAGCCCCTATTTGCTCATTGAGTTTTGTAATTTTTGCTGTTCTTTAGAGCCAGCTCGTGCCTTTAGGCAGTTCAAACACGTTAAGCTCTGCCTGTCACCAAGCAATTACCTCCAGTGCTCGGAATCAAAGCAGTCTTCATCTGCTGCTCTGCGGCCGTGGGAAGAACTCTGTAGTAAGCCACCAGTGTCCTGAAAATGAGCTACTGCTTGCCCTGTAGGTGCAGAGGCAGAAGTGTGACTGGAAATATAAATGCACCTGCAGCAATAGTTCTCTCAGTTTTATTATCACCATCAATATTGCTCAAAGTTGACATATTGAAAGGAAAGGAGAACCTCTTAAGAGATGCAAAATGAAAACAGAGTTTTCTGAGAGAACATGTGTCAACAACTCTGTATTTTAGCATGCAAAAATTTATGGGAGGCAAAGTCTGGAAATATCCAGGGGTGGTAAAGTGATAAAGAGAATTTTTCAAGAGTTTTTTTGGGTTGTTTTTTTTTTGTTTTTTTTTTTTTTAAAGCATGCACCCTAATAGCTGTCACAAGGTTAAGGAACTAGCTCAAACCCAATTAAATCAATGGGTGACTTCACAAGAGTTTAGACCAGGATTTACATTGCAATTCAGGACAGCTTTTAAAATTTAAGTTTAGCTTTCACAGAAGAAGTTCCACCATTTGCAGCAAACATCTAAGGTGACCTTGCTGATCTGGAAGCTGTGCTAGGCTGTACTGCTTGAAAGCAATGAAAAGACACCATAAGCAGCTTATGTATCGTGTGATGACTACACACTACAGAGCCCTGCAGCCACTGAGCAAGGTGAACTCTGGCACTGCTACGTCTAATTCTGCATGATCAACCTCAGCTGCTGCCAGACCACCCACCGGGCTGAACCACCGACAGGGCAGGAGGAAGCCCTCTTCTGTTCCAAAAGGTCCAGAGGTAATAAAAGCAAACTGTGGTAGACACAATTCTTCCAAATACATTCCTGATTATATATTAATAATTACATATGGCTAAATAATATTTTAAGATCTTCAAATCTAGGAAGAATTCTAAAGAAATCAATATATCTATAGATTGGTTATATCACGTAATTTACAGATAATGAAATTAACATTTGAACCAAGTCACAGCTTAAACTTTTTTCGTGATGTAGATCCTCCAGTAGAGGGCTGTGAATTAAATACTTGGTCCCAGATAGCTTCCTGCTAATCCACTGTATATGGCAGAATTTCAACCACAGACATATCAGAAACACGACAAAAGAGTCTTGCTCTGTGTCTAGCCTTTCTGGTAATCTCCACAACCAAAAACCCACCAATATTTCTTTATTTTGTGAACTGAGAAACTCAAAATCCAACACCCTGCACAAACTGAACTGCTTCCTTAAACACCTGCCCTCCAACCAGGCATCCTGAACTGACAGTGCCTGACAGAGATTTGCTGCTTTTCTAGTATTTTCAACACTAGTGCTGAAAGATATTTCTTCATACTCTGTGTCTCTCCGTGTTGTCCTAACAGCATACTTGATTCCGCTTCATAAACCACAGTTTGCATTTTGTTAAACACGACAATTGATACAGCTGTTACTTATTCCTCACATACAAACAAATAAGAGATTTAATAACGGCATAATTTTAGCCATTTGTACTCTTGTGCTGTCATTTACACATTCCTTGGTTTTCATAGAGTTCCCTAAAGGAACTTCATGTACCAATGAACTGCCATGCTGGTGAGATCTACCACTGCAGAGATCTGCAACTGGAATGTGAAGGGCAGTATGTATCAATGCATCCGTTACCAGCGTGTAAATATCATCTGTGCTAGTTAGACTTTAAGGAGAACACAAGACAAAACTTAGACATAAGGCTATCAGAATCGTTTAGGCTGGAAAAGGCCTTGAAGATCATTGAATCCAACCATTAACCCAGCACTGTCCAGTCACCACTGACCCACGTCCCTCAGCACCGTGTCTGCCTGGCTTTTAAATCCCTCCAGGGATGGCGACCCCACCACTGCCCTGGGCAGCCTCTTCCAATCTTTGATAACCCTTTCTGTGAAGAAGTTTTTCCTAATATCCATCCTAAACCTCCTTTGGTGCAACTTGAGGCTGATTCCTCTTGTCCCATCGCCTGTTCCTTGGGAGAAGAGACTGACCCCCCCCTCACTCTACCTTCCTCTCGGAGAGCCATGGAGAGCCATGAGGCCTTATCACAAGTAATTCTATGGTATTCATTATTTTCTCTTTAAGAGGCTTTAACATTTTAATATAGAGAAATTACTCCCCAACAATGTTATTGTTTTAAATGTTTCAGTGACATGATCTCAAGCAAACAGGCAGCTCCTCTGGACCTAAGTAATCACAATATACGGGGTAATTTAGCAGGCCTGGTAAAAGCAAGCTGCCCCTCAAGGAAAGATGGAAAGCTGGCAGTAAGGGAATGGCCAAAAATAATAATAATATCTGCTTATTAAAGAAAACTACATTTAAGTCAAACAACTAACCTGCACAAGCTTTTAAATTGATTCTCAACATTGGCTGCAAATCCCCAGGCGCAGCCTGCCCCGCTGCCCCCCAGCAGATCTGCCAGAGGCACCCAAAGCCTCAGGAAAGGGACACCTGGGGTCCCAGGAGATAATTACGGCGAATCAAGGAAACCCAGTGTTTGCTTTGGGTGTGATCACGCAGCTCCCACAGAAGCCGTTTGGAGCTGTAGGAACAGTCAGAGAATGGAGTGTTGCTCAAGAACAGCACATTTCACACACCGCTCCGGGGTGAATTCCCACACTCTTCCACGCATACAACAGGGATGAGACCAACCACAGCACCGTTTAGTGTAAAAACCTCAATGGACACATGCTACTCTAGAAACAAGACTCACTGAGAACTAGTAAGATGGAAAAATCTCAAACCTATAAGTTTCATTTATTTTCTAAAATACAAAACAGTTGTATGTTTAAATCGGCGTGAAAAATGGCACTACCGATTAAAACTACCGAAATGATTCAGTCTACTCATATGTTATTAACAGAAACACGATTAACAGGAAAGTTACTATTAACTAGTGGCACCTTGCAGTTTTGGAAACACGTGGTTACCAACCCAAAGAGCTTATTGTACAATTCCAGGCAGATAAGGAACCGATAAAGCTGAAGACAGATCGCTACCAGTACCTCTGGGCTCTAGGCTGAGGTTTTACTTGACGTCTGCTCCTTTCTCACGTGGAACTTCTCATTAAATGCTTGACCTCGTCTTGATCACACGCGCAATCTTCAGAATGATGTTAAAACTGTGCCACCCTTTGCTTAACCCAAGATAACCCCATGATCTGAAGTAAAGGCAAAGGTAAGGCTGAATAATAAAAAAGTTTTATGTAAAAAAAAAGAGAGCCAAGAAAGAACTCTGAAATATCACTAGAGTAAGGAGGTTTATCCTAGCAGAGGCTAAAGATTAATTACTTGAATATTCACTGCATGCTTTGCCTATAAGAAGTCCTACAAACCTAATAACCAGGGAAGGAAAAGAATTTAAGCCTTCTGTACAAGAAAAATTAATCTCTACCAACAGTATACATAATTATAATTAATAGTTTATGCTTCTGGACAAAAAACTACTGGTAGCAAACCAGGAAATCAGTAATCATTGCCTTTTTATTGTGTAAAAACGGGAATAAAAGTGCATGTGCTATATGTGTTACAAAATTTCCAAAGGAAGAAAAAAATTCTCAGAACCAAAACATTTGAGCTCCATTTCCTCCACTGGAATTACTGTACAGGAAATGAGACATTTAAAAAAAATATCAGTGAAGTAATCTCTTTGAGATGGCTGTGGCTACCACAACTACTTTTGCCTCTGTATTTTCACTAGATTTCCACTAGAACCCCTTTATGAGCACATACACTTGTTTTACTCAGCCTGTTCCCATAAGCAGCACAATAACTTTATTTCAGCTTAAGAAATGAGAGAAAAATACGAAGCCATGTTGGAAAGGAAATAATTGAACTGGAAAAGATCCCTGGTTCTAAGCTTTGGGAGGATGGAACAAGTACACCATGTGGGACCCTACTGCACTGAAGGGTGAAATAATCTGGAGTGGGAGCAGAAACTAGAATTTTCTCCCCAAAGTACATTTCCCTCATACTTTCCCACAGCTGTTTTTGAGCCAAAAATACCTGTGGAAATAGTTTGTACTAAATTCCTCACAGCAACTCTTTTCCACATGGTCATTGTCAACCAAGTGCCTTGAGACTAATTAGATTAACCCCGATGCGATGAAGTTGTCAGCCTCACTCTAGTGAGAAAGTAACATGATGGAACAGGAGGAGGTACATGTCACATCTTCATTATAAGGGAATTACCTGCAGGCACCTTTTTTCTCTGCACGCAGTGTTTTTGGATTTTTAAAGAAAAATTATTTTACTTTTTTTTAATTTTAAGTCTATTACTTTTTATAACAATTTAGAATTCTGGACTTTTGATGTAATGTACTCTTGTGAAAAACACTCTAAATTCTCTGTGTTGGCTGCAATGAAGCAGACTGTGCTACTGCACTATTTAAGACCATTTAAAAATAAACTACTCCAAATGCCACAGATTAACAGCACAAACAATAGGTACTACTTTGCCTGCGAGACAAGAGCTGACCAAACCTCTCCTAATTCTTCCACCGCAAAGATTAAAAAAAAAAAACACCAAACAAACCCAACAGTAGCTCCAGCCCAGAAATCTGCGAACATCACTGCCCAGCCCCACCGGGAGGGGAAAAATAAAAAGGTGTTAGGATGTTCCTGTTTTTTTCCCCCCTCTCTTAATTTAAGCTTTTATCAACAACTTGCATTTTATATTAAACAGGATGAACAAACCACACAGTAAAGTGACTATACAAATCCTTATTTAATGTTATGAATTTTTTAAACAAAGTTTGGACTTTAGTTTTGGAAATATCTTGAGAAAACACTTTGTGCAAATAAGCATCAGTGGTCAGAGTCTGAAAAATGGATGGATGTTTTCTGATCGCTTCCACAAAAGAACAGAAATGGTGTAAAATTCGCAGCGGTCTCAGCAGGACAGGGGAAGAGGGCAGAGCCATTCTTATGCCTTAGAAAATAAACTTCATCTAAATTCTTTGTGAATTTTATGCAAAATATGAAGCAGCAATTTTGGAAGAAAGGACACCTATGCTTCAAAAGCTGCGATTTCTGCAGTCCTGCTGAATATGTTTCTGTTGATACAATTCTTTTAAAGTTGTTTTATTGCTTTTAAGTAGCAAAAGTAAAACATATTATAAATACTATATAGTATATTTATATTGTGCATTTACTGCATGAAAATGTTGTTACGCTTTATTTCTAGATTTTAATAACAGCTTCCTAGCTTTTCTATCAATCTTGTATTTGTGTGTGTGATAACTTATCAAAGATTCTTTTAGGCTTACTGGCAGATGTAACCAGTTACAATATTACATCACTGACTTTCATTAAAAATAGTTTTAATGCATAGTCCCATCTATATTTAAAAATCTGAATTATATAAGCAACCTTCATAATACCATATGAGTAGTCCTTGCCAGATTGTATGATGTTTTTAGATAGGATACAAGAACTCTTCCTTGCTTTAGAACTGGCTCCAGCGCAGAAGCACAGAAGATTTTATTTCTGTTCTTGAGTGTTTTGCTTGAAGGGTCACAGAAGAATCAGATAGCAAAGTATAATTAGCAGATGAGTAATAATAAACAACAAATAATTTCATTAAGACTGGATTCATACCACTGACTTCAGGGAGAACACTCATGAGCATGAGTTAATGTAAATAAGTTTACAAAGCCAGATTTGAAACATACAGTTTTCTGACTAGGCTGTATTTTTGGCATAGTAAAATTCTAATATAAAATGACAAATTTATCACGTAGTCTAACACAAAAAGCATTCCACTGCGTATCAGCAGCTCTGCAGTAATGCAAGGTCACTTACTCTGTCTTTCCCGAAGATAAAAATCCTACTTCGAGTCACATTTTTATCATGGCACTCCGGGGGAAAAAATCTCTCTCAAACAGATAGCAGCACGGCCAAGGAGCGACATTACACTCTGCAGCAGATACTGAAACCCCATCATTGTCCCCTGCAAACCCGTGACACGTGGCCCAGCAGAACTGACCCCTCACAGGATCGTTACCTCCTGCCAGCACCCTCAGCTACCACAGGTGAGTCTGGAGCCGCGTCCAGCAGCGCCATCAACACCGAGACCTGCTCTGCCTCTGACAGTCGAGGGCCAGGCAGGAACAGCAAGTATTCACTTGACAGGCAGAAAATCATGGCACAGAGTGATCTCCCTGCTTGGAGTCGGAACTGGAAACTAAACTGAGGCCTCCTGAGGCACAGCCCATTGCTGATACAGCAGGGGCACCTCCGCTGCTGTGGGAGCTCCTAATAACGCAGAAGAGACGCTGTCGTGTCATCGGGCCCCCGTCAGCTTGTCACTACTGCAGCCAGGCACAGGGAGCCCTGTGAGCCTCCCGAATAGAAAATGACAGGAAACAGAACATTACAAGAATCTGACAGCAGCGTAAGGTATATACATCTGTACTTTGGAGCTCTAAGCCCCTTTCTGAATTCCCAGCTCTCCCTCAACACTCCATTTTTAATTCTAGACTTTAAAAAGCAGCAGAACACTTTGCCTGGTATTGAAAGCTTTTCAGCTCCAAGTAAGTTTCAATATGAAATACTCTGCAGATTGTAAAGAGAGAAGCTGTCGGGGGGGGAG
>JAHREE010000329.1:2486830-2595665 GCA_033628505.1 Tringa tobata | reverse complement strand
TCCCCCCCCCAGCCACTACCTTAATTACCAAGGTTTGGATTCATCTGGAAACATAATGGACCAAGAAGTATTTTGAGCATTCTCAGTTAAGCCTGCAACAACTGAATGCCAATAATAATATGTAACAATAGACCTTCTTTGGCTCAGACTTGTTCTCTACTCTGTCAGCTTTACAGACTCTAATTGCTGACTTTTTCACCGTAAGACCACTGCTGATCCTTATTTTTCAGCATTCCTGGAGATGCATATTAACACACAAAAGACTTCTGAAAACTTGAGGCAAAGCTGAATGTTACAGACAAGAATGTTTGCTGATGAACTTCCATTTATTTATTCACAGTCTTTAAAGACTGTAAGGTACTTGAAACATCTAATCTAGCAGTTTTCAGTCTTTTTCCCCACAGTGCTTCTCCGAATGCGCTCCTTCGCGCTCAGTACCTGCTGTTCAACTCAGTCTCAGATTCGTGGTTACTGGGGAAACTCAGGGCGTAACGATCCCGTCCCCTGCTTCCCAGCCCTGCGCCCGCCATCGCCCTGCACGAAGGCTGCTGTGGGCACTGCCAGGGGCCACAGGGCACTGCCAGGGGCCCTGTGCCCCTGCGGAAGAGCCCGCGCTGGGCAGAGCACCCTCGGCACCGGGCAGCGTGTCCCAGACACCCACAGGCAGCGGGACCGGGAGGATCAGGAACACAGCTACTGCAACAGCAAACAGAACAGACAAAGAAAATCAAATATATACAACCTACAAACGTCCTACCAAATGGCTCTACATTCACCTCAAATCTGCTCTTGGCACTGGAAAAAAATAATAATGGAGAAGTCCAGAAACTCAGCTGGCATCTTCCATCTCCAACAACTTATTCAGTAGTACCTGGCAAACAGTGCTTTCTGCCTTATCACAGTGTTGCTAACCCCATTCCTAAATGGATTTTTTTTTTTTTAAAGCCCTAATTACACAAGTGCTACTGAAAAAACAACATCCTAGGTTTAACTCCTTCTGTGTGCAATGGTGATGGGCAGAGTTTTTCTACAATGAAGGCTGAAACCAGAATTAATTGTTAACACTGCCTACACCCACAGGCTGCAAAAGCAGAGCGGCTGCTCACAACTTAAAGAACAGCATCAAACTGATTAAGCACAGGAACAAGTTGCTCAGAGAGACTGGAATCTCCATCCTCGGAGATTTTCAAAACATGACTGGACAAAGCCCTGAATAACCTGATTCAACTTCCAAAATGGCCCTGCTTTGAGCAGGAAGCTCAAGGCCTGGATAACCTCCACAAATCCTTTCCAGCCTAAATGTTTTTAGGGTTCTGTGATTTCTAAAGAGGGATTAGATTTAAATAAAAATATATATACAAGAGTTCCTTGAAATGCAATCATAACATTGCTGCTTTTACATTTCAGAGAACTAATAACAGCCAATTAAAACATACAGCCCTTCACCATATGTGAACTTAGAATGACCAAGCATACTGCTTTATAGGCAAATAATCACTGGAATTCTTTCAGAACAGAGTGCATTTAACTATTTTAAGAATAAGTAACGATAGAGCACCTTTCTCTGAGCCTTCATTCTGTCTCTGTCTGGTGGAACACCCCAGCTGACCCTGTTGACAGCCTAAAATTGACAAAAGAAAAAAAAAAAAGAACTTCTGAGGATGAAATAAGGTACACAGCACTGTCACGACGTTCGGTGGTGTGGCTGCCTGGCTCCCTAGAGCCCATGGAATTCTGTGGGTCACTCTCAGTAGAGTTACAGCAGGACCAAGAGTCAACCTCCTCTGAGTGGACGCTGATCCAGCGTCCCCCAGCACAAAACAGGAGTGAGAGCACCCACCTACAGTTCAAAGGAACAGGAACTACTCTCCTCTTGAACTTTAATAACCGATGCCAGCTACTTTTTAAAAGCATTGGCCTAATGTCCTTTTAGAGAGGGAGGATGCTCTTGCAGTTCCATATACAGGTAAGAGCATTGTTTCAGCACAAGAGATTCTGCCAGGAGGGACAAAGGCAGAGGTTCTGGCCATCTGCAGGCTATTTCAGAATTTGGCCATGGAGAAAATTGTACATCCCATTTCTTATAAGCAGGACAATAGAGCTACTGCATACACTGCAAATTGTATTGTGGACTCACTCTCCCACTTTTCTTTTGCACTAATGATGGAACAACTTGACTGAAGTACATATAGAAAACTTGCAGAGTGTTTATTTCTGTTCTTTACCCTTTCCTATGAGTTTTCA
Source organism: Tringa tobata (assembly GCA_033628505.1). NCBI lineage: Eukaryota > Metazoa > Chordata > Aves > Charadriiformes > Scolopacidae > Tringa > Tringa tobata. Next base: position 2,593,421 of record JAHREE010000329.1, on the reverse strand, counting down.
GGGCAAAAGGACACAATGTATGAGGAGAGGAAAAAAGCTATGTGAAAGCAGAAATTATTAGTATGTTAAGTTTCTTCATCATTAAAAATTAGTCCAGTTCACTTTCTGAGAACAAATTTAGAGGAAATTATTTTTTATTAACATGTTAATGTGTTGCTGCTTTCTACAGAAATTCTTTGTCTAAAATTCAAACTCTTTATCATTGGTCTGTTTAATATGTTTACATTCATTGGGTCAATGACTTGCTGAGACTGATCTACAGAAAACTCATTAGTTCAACAGGTTTATTTTTACTACACTTTGGTTCCTAAACTAACAGTGTTTTCTCGGCATGAAGTAAGTAGCTGCGATTAGGTAATCGGAACTCAAAGGGCTGTGGCTGGTATGTAACACAGGAAATTAGTAAGATTTGGATGGTTACTGTGCCTAAAATCACTGCTAATACAAATGTTTCTTCATTCTGGGTTGTGAAAGTAACATGGTGATTTAACAGTACGGTGTAGAACATAAATACCATGGGAAACATTCTGTACCATTTGTGATAACCAAAAGACTAAAGCAAAACAAAAACACCTACAAAAATCCTTTAGCTTAGCGCTGTAAACTATTTCAGACTGCTGTTCTACAGGACATGCAAACACTTCAACTAAATGTCCCATTCTTTCAGAGAGTTAGAAATACTAACTTCTAGCATATCAGTTTATTCCTGGGACTCCTTTCTTACTTCCCAGATGGAAACAACGAGCAGAATGTAAAGTACCAGTGAAATGCATTTCCCAAAGCCGCTGCCATCCCTCAGGTGCCTCACCAGTCCACACAAGCCTCCCGACAGGGCAGGAAGATGGGGGATATTCTATGAGTCAGAGGAGAAAGGGATAAACACACACTAGTAGAGATCGCAGTGGGGAAAGTCATGGCTGGGAGACAAGAGTACTGGGACGGAAAATGATGAACTATCATATTCTTAACTCAAAAAAACCCCTTAACAACACTAAGATTCTTCATTAAAGGGAACTCATTGCCAGCCACTCTTGTAAAGTCTAAATATAAAAGAAAAAAAGAAACTTGAGGCTACTCTTCAACAGGCTCAGTTGAGCGAGATTTAAAAAATTACTTGGGTTTTACCACTGCAGAACTGACAGACGGGACTGAAACTTCTGGCATTTGAACTGCGGGAAGAAAATACACACTTTTAAGACAAAACTCTTAATATTTCTAAAATCCTATAATTTTAAAGCAAATACATAAATTTTTGTAAGTCTTAAAGAGGAAATTGTGTTGTGTAAGGTGAGTAGGTGCCAGCAATCAGTGCTGTCTCTGTATGAAGGGGAACCAGTCGGGCACAGACAGCGCGGAACGAACCGGAGCGGTGAAAACTTACGGCCATTGGTGTGTTTGGGACCTCGAGAAGGAGCTGGGGATGGAGAGGGATGTTTTGAGGGTAAGCAGAGAAAACAGGAGGAGATTTGGTCACGGAAGTGAAAAGCATTTGCTAACGAGAGGGCAGGGAGCTGGGTAATGCCACTGACACAGTACTGAAATGAATGGAGTAAAACTCTACAAGAAATTAGGCTGTAGCAATTCCACTGTTTTCAGAGCAATTTGCTGCTCGTGCTCACCCTGGTGTGATCTGGACTGCAAATTGGAGAAGTGTCAACAGGACAAGGAAAATTAATTCTACTGGTAGGAGGTCTGCTACCCAGAACTGGAGAGCTGGAGGGAAAGCACGATCACTGGCAGATAAGAAAGCCTCCCAAGTCTCAGAATGCAGCTTTAGCAAATACAGTCTGAGTTTCACAAAGCAAGCTTGCTGCCTTTAACACAATATAGCTTACCCCCTGCATAGCCCAGGAAACCAAACTTTACCCTTGCAAATTTATAGAAGACATTAGTATTTTCCTGCTTTTCATTACACAGTTTTGTAATTTGTGGGTTTGGCTGTTTTGGGGTTTTTTCGGTTTTATTTTGTTTTTGTAACAAACCTCTCCCCACTACACCCTGGCCCAGGCATTGACAACACAAAGATCCAGACAGTTCTGCATTTCATCATGTCAGTAAACAAATTAAAAAAAAAAAAAAGAAAAAGAAAAATGTAGTCCTGGTTGGCCAATTTAGACAATAAGAAGTCCAACACTGAGAACTGAGCAGAATGTAATTTATATGCTGTCATATCATTCATCACATGAACATTGACCTTTAAACTGTGGCTAAAGCAATTCCAACTTCATTACTCCCCAGAGGATTCACCTCTGTAATACCCTGCAGCCCCTCTGGGCTCATCCACGGAGATGTAGGGGGTCTCCCTTTCATCTCTGACCGCAGCTCTGGAGGGAGGGCATCAGCCAACTCACAGTTCATGACTGACTCACAGCATTGAGCCCAGGATAATTGTAGGAACATATTCCCCCCCCCCCGCATTATTGTTTGTGATCTTATTTCTCATCTCTGCCTCCTCTGATTCACTTCTATCATTCATTGTTGTCTCCCCAAATGAAACCGAATTGCATCTTTTCAGTGAAGAAGAAAGGCTTACGTCAAATTCTTACATCACATTGATGGTGATGAGAACAACAGAATGAGATTCAATGTAGACAAAACTTCCTTTCTGAAGCGGGTGAGTTGCTTCATTTCTCAGTGCATGGGATTTCTTCTCGGCCGAGAAAACACCTACATCAGTCACAGCAAAATCTGGGCTCAGGATATTTGCTTGGAAGCTGATTTCTTTTCACACCTGCTTTGCAGTCCCACCTTTGTCCATTTGCCCGTATGTGCCCAAAACTGCTCTTCAAGCAGTGAGCAAACTTAGGCCTCTAGAAGACTGCTGGACTGAGCGTGGGAACGGAGAAGCAGGGAAGGGCCTGTCTGGAGAGCAGTCACCCAGCGACCGCTCAGAGGTGAGGACGAGGAGGTCCATACCCAGCACAGACCCATCAGCACCGTATCCAACCTGTCCGGAGCGGGTTCCCCCGCTGCTCGCCCCCACTGCCCCTCGGGGCAACACACCCCCCAGGCAACTCCTGCCCCCAAACAGCAAGACAGCGGGTCTTCATTTCAGGACCTTGGAAGAATGACTGAGCTCTTCGTTACACACATCTCACTGATTTATATGCCGAGCGTAGCGTGGTGCGACCCACTGGTGTTTGTAGAAGAGAAGCCACAAACCCAGCTGCTGCAGCAGTTGCTTACATTTGTCTTTTTTTGGCTCAACAGATAAAACTTCACTTGTGAATTTTAGTTTATTTCCAGATGAGTAAAACGTTACTTGTGCGCACCTGAGTTCCCAAGATCAGGTCTAAAGTGTGTTAAGTTTTATAGTAGTTGCGATTTCAGTATAATTAATATGGCAGAGAGAAGTTCCATTATTTACCAAGACTAAACATGCCAGATGCCTTCACTTAACTTCCATTCATGGAAATATTAAAACCAGTGAAAGGTTAAACAGGATATTAAAACTTTTCTTCTTCTCAAGCACACAAGGAGTTCAGCCATTTGATTACAGTAATTAAAGTGACAAAGAACAGCTGAGCTCAGCTGAACTGGTCTGAGTATCCCAATAACCAACAGCCACAGAGGAAGGAACATCCAGTAGAGACCCAGAGGCAAAGCACCACATGCTTTCATTTTTCTTCAGTTTAATACAGCCCTGCTCACACTTTGACACTGAAAATATAATCCCAATTAACTTCAGATCTCAATCAAGATTAGACCAAATATTTAAAGATTTGAGAATCAGCCATAATGTAAGATGTCTCCAAAATGCCACCACCAGTTCCCAGGCTGTATCAGACAACCAGAGCCCAGAAGCAGTTTTGGTCACGGAGCCACGAGCCATGTCACAAGCATTTTTGTACGAGCTCCAGTTACGGTGCTTCATAAACACAGCATTCCGTGTTGATTGAAGTTAAATACTAAAGTGTTTGATCCCAGATCTTAAAACCTAGGGTGTCTTTCAGTCCTATAAATGAGACAACAGCTCCCTTGGGCTTTATCAAGTTTCTCACAGAGTAGAAGGAGAAAATGCATTTACCCTGTAAGAGTATCTACTGTACTTCCAAGTGCATAGATGACATTACACTATTTTCTCTGCTTCCTGAGTATGAAGTGTCAACGATGGGCAGACAGGAACCGAAAGGAACAGAAAGGGCTCAAGGAAAACCTGAAGGTGACATGGCAGAAAGGAATTAAAATGACTTTTCTGCCAATGGCAGTTACATAAAAACCTCAAGTTTTCAGAAGGAAAACACATGGCTTGAAGACACTTTCTTCTTTATTCCCAAGCATAAATAAATTTTAAATCTTAGAAATGAAAGTACTTTTGTCACTCTTCAAAAAAAAAACCAACTAAAAATTGTGAAGTGGCATAGGTCACATCTTGTCCACACTGAAACCACCAGCAAAATTTCTTCTGACTTAAATGAATTAAGGAACTAGCTTTTAAAAAACAGGGGTGGGGAGGAAAGTGCCATTACATAGGAAAAAGTATTCTTTTTGAATAGTGATATTTTACCCAAACAAAATGCTGAGTATTTCAAAAGGGGCAAAAAAAAAAAAAAAATTACTTTTGGGGGTAAAAAGTTTGAAAGTTTCTAGTTGCCAAAGTTTCTATTAACTGAAGTGTCACAGGTTTTCAGCTAGAACAAGAAACGCTTTCATCAAAAGAAGAATATAATTGAAAACTTAATTGATAGAGTAATAAACAGACTTTCCAAGAAAATACAAGAAACAAACCCAGAAGATGCCCCCCCGTGTGGCCACAGCTCTCTGGCATCGCAGAGGGGATTGTGCAACCCTGCTGCAGCCACGGCACAGACCCTTCTCTGCGCCGCGCAGAGATGAATCAGAAGCAGCTCTGCCACCAGTGCATTCATGCAGAACCAAAACACTTAGATGTGCCCAAATCCAACTGTGTTCAGTTAAACTGTACACGTCAGGCCTTCAGCTGCCGCACCGAGCACCTTGCTTTCACACGAGCTATAATTAGATAACTACAATTAGCGCATTTGCCATCCTGCACTTACAGTTTCTAAGGCAACTATAAAAGCTCTGTAAGGCAAAGCAATATTAAGGTAGAATCGAGAGGAGTTCCTTTGCCGTGGGTGGTAACAGCAGGAAATACACCCAGAAACCTTTCATTTCCAGGGGACGGACCAGCAGCCCCAGCCAGCCCGAGCCCTGGAAAGGTGTGCTGGGGAAAGGTGCCAGGCAGTCCCCATCCATGTCTCCAGCCATGCTCCAGCTCATTTGGCAGGACAGTTGTTTGGCCACTTTCAGTGATTTGTGGTCTTAATTTGTATTCATTATCAGATCCATGAAAATGTTCATCCGATGGTGCAGCATATGTACTTGCTTAGGAACAAGCTGTCTAAATATTTTGTCAACTTGTACTGCAACTGGCATAAGGACAACCCGGCTTTTTGATTTCCTCCTGTCTTAGATACTCTTAAAGAGGAGAGAGATTGAAGGGGTCAGTAGATGTTTGTGGTTTTTTGATATAGACATGCTGCTAGAAAAATCACAATCAGTTTATCGTACAATTGTATTTTATCCTCAACTACCACAAATGAAGCTTGTGCTGTGGGAAGATGCCATAGCACATAAAACCTTAAAAATACTGAACTACGTATTATCTTACAGGAAAGAAAGGGCGTACCGACCAAATATAGAGCCAGTAACTGAGCCCCAAGTATAACACAGAATAATGCCCATTGAAAGAGCTGGGGAAAAAACCCACAAGGCATTACACCTACATAATTACATTTGCATAGCAATTCACAAACCAAAAGACTTTTGTACTGTGATTTTTCCAGAGGTCATTGAATCAACAACCTATAATTCAGTTGTATACAACAAAAATGGAAAACAGTTGCTCAACTTCATGATCTAAAGTTCGCCCTCCTGCATTTCACTTCTATGGGACTTGAACCCAGAAAGCCCGTCTGTTTGCATATTTAGATCCCGTGACTGTTGCATGAAATCAATTAAGCCAACGTTATTTACCAAGATATCGTTATCCCCAATGAAACATGCACTTACATTTTAAAACAACAAATGCAAAGTTCAAAAGGACTCCTGTGGATACACAAAATAAGTATAGGATTTATGAGAAACTGATGGGAGGAAAAGATGTTTATTTAAATATCACAGGATGAGATATTAGCCTGTCAGCTATGCATATAACACAACTCAATTTAATCAAAAGATTAGCTCAGTGTTTTGTTACTTTATTAAAAGGAGCAGCGTTGCAGATGATTGAAGAGATATTTTAAACAAGTCAAAAGCAGCAGCTGGAAAACAACACAATTAATAAAATAGGTAAGAGCACAGACTGTTCTTGTGAAGCCTCAGTAATCACAACTAGTGTCCTGGGTTACTACTGTAACATAAACCAAAGCAAGTCCTACTAGGATACATTTAGCAGTATTTTTCCCACTTCTCCTTACATTACAGAATATCAATGTTTTGTCTCTTGTATTTTGTTTTGGGAATAAGCAGCACTAGAAGGCAGTGCTGGTGGGTTGGTGCCTTGAGGAAACGCCACCAGCGTCAGATGCACAACACGGCCCTAGGGGGCAGGAACCCTGGTTAAATTTGTAACTGCCATTATCAGGGGAATCTGAACCAGCAGCATGATCTCTCTCTGAGACAGAATAGGGGACACACACACACTTTAAAGTCAAAAAATCCAGCATAAGAAATACAGTTTTCAAAAAATCCAAATATTTTAAATAGGTTTGAGGTTTTTTTTCAAAATAAAACTAGACAGCCAGCTGCCCTAACTCCAAGCAACTATATGTGTGCTGGTCCTAATTCTGCGAACAGCCTCAGCCACTCCAGAAAAGATAAGGACATTCTACAAAGTCCTCTGAAAGTTAGGGCAAGCGCCATCAGGGAGCCTAAAATCCCAACATCCCCACTTCAGCCCCAAGGTGCCAGGTCTGTCCAACTTATCAGTGCTCGGAACACATGGCAGGGACCAGCAGGTCCCACGAGCCTTCACTTAAGATGGGGCTATTTGCACTTCCATTCCAGCTTTGACAGTAGAATTATGGAATATTTACAGTATTCTGGCCAACAAGCCGCACACACTGAAAATCTATGATTTTTAGCACCCGGCAAGACACCAAGGCAAGCTTCTGACAGATCCATGACTGACCATTAGTGAAAGTGTATTGAAATAGGTACATTTTTTCTTCATCAAGCCAGTATTTTTCAATTAAAACCCCACCTATTTGATTGAAAAATTTCCAAGCTACCTGCTCAGAATCACAATTTTGCCGAATCACAAGTATCTTTCTTTCCAGCTCTTCCAATCCTGCAGTTTCACATCAGCTCTTGCCGAGCCGGGTTTCCAGCGAGACCTGGGCTGGTCTCTGCCCACAGCCAGCACCGATACCCTCACGCCTTACAAACCTAAATCCCAGTGTTACTTACACGCAGAAAGTACGTTCTCCCACCATCACAAAACAGATGATGGCATCTTCTCCCAAAAGAGAACAGCAATTCTGCAGACTTAGAGTCCTCACTTGCATTTCAGAGACAACACCTTCCCCCGGAACAGGAATCCCCCGAAATCCCCAGCTGCCTGGGGAACATGCTCTCCATATTCCAGTCCATCCTAAGGGCTCTCTCATCTTCTGCTGCCCTCATCTTAACTTGTCTCCCGAGAGAAGATACAACTGCCTGGCATAACATATAAATTCCCATGCCAATTTTGAAGCAATCATTTCTCAGTTTATCACCCTCTACCCGGCAGCCATTTAATTTTGAGATTATTTTGCTTTGAGGGCGTTTCTTAATTTTTATTTTCCCACTCTCTAGCCAAATTAATAATAATTGAAAACTTGATTTAAAAGGTCATTCTGGAAGACTGTGTACAATAAAAATAAAATTAAATAAGCCTTTAAAAAGCAGAGTTTAGTCCTTCATATCTAGGACTGATGGTTGAGAAATTCTTAAGCCGAGTCCCCGATACCCAGTATCAATTTGAATCTTCAAGTGTTCATGTTACCTTTGCCCACCTCCTGTACCAAGAGCCCACAATCCAGCCCATCATTCACACACGCTCTCTTCATACATATTTGTTGCCACTGATTTTAAGATAAGACACATTCTGATAAAGCTAGGCTCTGTCCTCTTTGGGTTTTTAATTTTTTGAGTTGGCTCCTGGCCTTTTACAGTAACTGGTTTTGGATACTCACTACGAGAGGGGAACACGCATTGAATTATTTCTTACAAAGCCAGCGCTTTTGCATTCGGGATCCCCCATCCCCCTGGAACTCACGTGGTCTGGGTACTGCGTGTGAACAGCTCTAAGCACGAGGGAGAAGCCTCCCCAGTCGTGAACGCTGGTCACAGTTCATGTTTTTATCACCTTTATACACGCTCGGTTGTCAAAAGGAAAAGTATCAGGTGATGACTAGTTATTAAAGCACAAGCAGCAGCACGTTGGGCACAAAGGCTTTTCCCAGCTAGTTAAGATGCTGCTGACATTGGTCTTTTATCCCCAGTTGCCTACGGGCTCCCTAATCAGACTCCCTGCCCCATCACTCACACACTAACTAGTCACACCAGTAACAGCATGTTTAAACCACTTCGCTGAGGTTTAATTATTGCATTTGATGACACCTGCGTGATACAATTTCACACTGTTATGAAATACTAACTGCTTTCTGTACTGTAGAATACAACACATTCAAGAGTGGGAAAAAATAACAGTAACCGTCTTTATAAAGTTTTTGGTTTTTAAACCAAATATTTGAGTAGGGTCTTCTCCACGCTATCACTAAGCCAGCAAAGCACATCGCGTCAGTTCTTTGCCACGTCTTCTACACTCTCTTGGGCTGAAATGTGCTGAGTCTCAGCCACCTGCACAGCAGCAGGTCCCCACTGCTCAGCCCTTCTGCTACGGGAAGTTCTTGATTCAGCTGGAAGGACTGGAGGGAGGGTAATTCTCGGTCTCCTGAGATGAAATGAGCACATCACCTCGGGTGACAGCCTGCAGGTACCTCGCTTGGGAACTACAATAACACGATAAAATACATTCATGAGCTTTCCCCCAAGCAGATGGAAGTTAATCTGCTGAAGTCCTGAAGTCAGCCCATGCACATACATCGCAAAGCCACCATCCTCATGGCAATGAAGATAAGAAAGATTTGTCTGTGTGTTTCTCCTGAAAACACACGTTACTCAGAGCCTTCCTTACCTCCTGGGATAAGAAATGAAGTTCCATTATTACTAGAACCATACTCCATTTCCCCTGTCACCTTCTGCTACTCAGGGCAAACAGAACTATTATTATTTATCATGTGCCTCCAAAGCATCCCCCCCATGTCTCACAAAGAGACAAGTAACTTTTCTCTCCTAAAAGATAAGGAACAGTTATTTTTCTCTCTCTCACACACTGGTCACTCTCTTTAGAGTGACTGCAGTCTCATATCACTCCCTTGAGAGCCGATAATGAAGTGATAAAAAAGGCTTCCTTCATGGAAGAGCATGTGCAATAGTTTCCACTTCTTAAAAAAATAATTAAAAAATAAGAAGTCCATGGTATTAAGATGATAATATACTCTTGAAAGAATTTCAGCCAGCACCACTATTGGCAAATATGTTTAAGTATCACAACAGATTTTTTACACATACACGGTCAAGGGTAACTTTTAAGCTCAGCTGCTTAAGTTTCCTAGATTACTTCAATTAGGAGCCGTCACCACATCCAGGCTCGGGTACAAAGGAGGGACATGTACCAGTATGGAATGTGCCAGGTGTCCCCTCGAGCCTTGGTGAATCCTGGCCAGGCTGGAGTCGGGATGAGGTTTGGGCACTGACTCCAGGGGGGTCAGGGTGTCAGAGCTGTCTCTGCTGCCTCCTCCTTCCTGGGGAGGAGACGATTGAGGCGCGAGTCTCTCGGCATCCCGGGAATCCCTACGCTGTCTCTATAGGGAAGAAGCCCCCAGACCCGGGGTGTGTAACATTCCCTCTGCCCCGACCTGCCAGGGCAGTGCAAGGACTAAGCCAGCACAAACCCCAACGCTCCTGCTCCGCTGGGCTCGTCTCTGCGGAGATCTAGACCTCAGTGATTCATGAGAATAATTTCAAAAAGTAATTAAGACGAATCAATAGAAAGTTACTGTAAATAAAGAGATCTCTACTTAAAGGTGAAGAGGGAACATTCCTTTGGAAAAATTAAGTACTGATATTATGCAAAAGAAATACTTGTCAGTGCACCGATACATATGTGCATTTAAATAAGAATAATATGCATCAATTGCACCAGAATAAAGCGAGTTTAATATTCCAAGGTTGAAAGGGAAAGGGCATATTCATACACCACATTCAGAAACAGATCATTAGCCAATACAGATTACTGCAGCTTCGCAGCTGAAGAATTATTTTGATGCATGTGTTATCCTCCAAGGCATTTATTTCTAAGATGAAGCAGATGAACCAGCAACAGGCATACCTGGGAGGAAGTATCTGGAATATTTTCCTTCAGGGTTAAGATCCAATCTATGAGGCTTTCATAGCCAGAAAAAAACCAAGAGTGTTTCTCAACCAAAGAGAAAAAGGTTAGAAATTGTAGTTACACTGGAACACATATGAAAAATTGCATGCTTTGAAAAAAGATGGAATAAAGTAGGCTTAGACTGAGTTGGAAGGAAGCAGAATAACATTGGAAGTATGTAACTGGGTAATAAATGAAAAAAAAAAAAAAAAAAAAAGGGTTAGGTAACCGGACTGTGGTTAAATAACCCACACAGATTAAGTCTTTAGTCCTTGCTGTAATTTTCCTAAATTTAAAATACTAGACAAAATGTTACCAACTCTTCCCATCTCTCTTTTCCAAGTGGGGAAAACTAATCCCTCTACTAATTCCAACCCTATGCAAAAAAATCCTGTTTCATTCAAAAATAATTATGAACTTCACTGTTAATCTTGATACGGATTTTTACTTGTAGTTTTTCCCATAAGAGTGAAAAACAAAAATATTTTCTTTCAAGAAAAGAATTTAAATTTGGAAGAACTGGACTAATTTTGGAATAAAATCAGTTTAAAAGACTTAAAACCTTTGTAAAACAGAATTTCCATTCCCTTCCAAGTGGATTAGTAATATCCTTGGAGAATTTAAGAACTCCAGCCAGAGGCAAGCCATGTTGGGACAGAGAGAACAGATATTAAAAAGGAATGCTGCCATCCCACTTCAAATAGAAAGTTTTTCACAGTGAGAATTTTGTTTTAAGAAGAACAGATACAGACAGATGAGAACCATGAACAACCAGACCACCAGTCAAGTGAGGAAATCTTATAGAACAAGCCAGAAGACATGACTCAAGGAAAAAATAGAGAGAAGGAAAAATTCCACGTGTATCAGAGGATAGAATCAAACAATTACAGACACCAAGGGAAGAACATTGATAAACGTTTCTTCTAAATATATTTCTACTTAAGGTAAGGGTGGTAACCAAGTTCATAACCTCACCAACAGCAATTCAGAAAATGCAATCTAAAATGCCAGTTTTGTTTTATGGCAAAATCAAAGTAAAAAGTGATGAACAGAAGCCTTCCTCAGGCAGTAACCTAAAGAGCTTGTGAAATAAACTGAAATGCCATGTTGACTACAACAATAATCTCTTTCTGGTTTATATCTCAATTATATTTGAGACATTTTCAAACACTTAACAAATTTGTGTATTTCTTTCAAACCAAATAATTACTTCCAATGTCTACAAACATCACAGGCTGCAATTCAACTCTCTGAAAGCATACCAAGGAAGCGCCCTCCTCCCCACCCCCAGACAGTGAAGTTGCCCACAAAGGAAACAAATACCACCTTATGCTACTGTCTCTGGATTCCTCTGAACAATTCAGAGTGAAATCCCCTCCTTTGCCGTCAAGTTGACGCTCTAATCCAAATGCCTTGTGAAATTCTATAGCCATCATTAGCTTAACATGCAGAGACTACACTGGCATCATTGAGTGTGCAAGAGGCAGGAAAGCCAAGTTCTGAAAAACCATCAGCACAAAATTTAAAAAAAAAGAAAATTAACACATGGACATTAAGTCTCCATGAGACACTAGTCTCATTTGCAAACCAATTAATAGCTCTTGCTTTATGTTCTGAAGCAATAAACAGCTGGTCGAGGTCAGCCTATAATGAACAGCTTGTAACATTCCTTAAACCAACGGATCCCTGAGCAATATCCAATTTCCAGAGTATTACAGTAATCTTTTAAATCCCTTTTTGATCTCAGCAATTGCTATATGCAGCTGCCTACAAAACAAGTACTCAGGAAGCTCACAGAAGTGTTAAAACCAGTTTTGATGAGACTGTGAGAGGAGAAGGCCCCAAGGTACCCACGCTGGGTCCGAGGTAGAACCCGACTTCCAACCAGCTTTGGGCAGGGGCTCGGAACAGATAACCTCAAGAGGTCCCTTCCAACCTAAACCATTCTAAGATTCTGTGTAAAGTCAAAAATTACTCCCAGAAGTTATTTTTAAAGGATTACATTTCTGTATGGTGTTTATAGTGTTCAGAGTATTTGAAAACCAGGTCACTTATTTAGTTCCTTAAAGATGGTCTGAGAAGTCTAGCTCCACGCATCATTATTTTGAAATATTGAGATATAGCACGTATTTTTTCTATTTTGCTTCTGTTAGCCCTTTACTAAGAAGTGCCTCTTCACCAAAATAAACCAAGGTCTTAGGATGTTCTTCCAATATAGATTATATGGCATTATTGGGTCATCTTCACGTAAAAGCCTCCAAACAAAAAAAAAAACTCTGAAAGAACAACCACTGGATTTCATGAACCTTTCCTAATAAACGAGCAGCTATGTAGAATAGGGGCTCCTCTTTACTGCAGTTGCAATAAATTTAATTTCCACTGCCATCGAGTGAACATTCAAATTCTGTATTACATGAGGCAGTCCCTCTCACAACAGACAGGTCAAGACACTGCACTATTAAAAAAAAAAAAGAAAAGAAACAAACAAGAGAACTAGCTCAACTTTAGACATGAGCAGACCATATTTTATAATACCTATAAAGACGGAAGACTACGTAAGAACAACAAATTTATTATTTTAGGACTACCAATTTGAAAAATATAGTTAAACAGATTCAACTGCACAATCTTTCCAGAAGAACTTGCATTTTTCAAGACAACACCTGCAGAATTCATGCTCCAGACATTCTGGTGCAGTCATGAGCTTATCCCATGTCTCTGGGGGCAAAAAAGCACAACTATTTCTGAAATTCAAAAGATCCACCCTCCAATTTCTAGGTTAAATGCTCAGGTTTTCCTTATTTTAGTCCTAAAGCTCTACTATCTAACCTGTTTTTCTAGAACCACTGATCACCACCATCTCATCCCCAGGGCAGGAGGGTGCAGGTTCACCTCCTGCCATTGCTTACAGAGGGCAAATAATCCTGGTGTGCGTCAATCAGGCGAATGGCAACTTTTTCAGTCCCCCAGAAAACCAATAATAGTTCCAAAACAGTCCCTGATGTGAGACTTCTCTTCAAAAGTGCCAAATATTAAAAAAACACCAAAAACCCTTTGAAAATTGATTAAAACTAAAAAATGTCATTCCTGTTCTTTAATATTTAGTAGGTAACATTAAAAATATCCCTTGGAAACCAGAAATATGATAAGGCTGGATTAAAACAAACTGCACAGTTCATCCCATTTTTCTGTTAAATTTAACAGAAGCTACTACGCTTTCACACTTCCTCAAAGCTACACATTTCAGCAGTAACTGGGAAAGGCTGATTCTGCCAAGTTCTGCTTCTGCACGGGGAGGTTCATTTCTGGACAGTCAACCTTACCACGGTAAATCTTCCAGATTACAAGAAAGTGCTGGGAATTTATAACACAAAAGTAAGGTTTCTTAAAGGAGTTGCATACATGAAACCAAAAAGAAAATACCTCCTTTTTCGGTCTTCTATCTTAACCAAGTTATTTACAAGCATATAATTAATAATTTTAATTTGATCCAAAGAAACCAAACCCAAACAAACATAAAATAAACTAAAATGGAACAAAAAACCCGCAAAGACAGCAAGCATTTAGACACTTAATCATGCACATAATCAAGAGACGAGAGCAAAAACATTCACCACAACAAAATCAAAACGTATTAAAAAAAATTACCATACCTCAAATTCTTTACCAGGCTCCATGTGCAGCTCCATTGGCACCAACTCGCCCCGGAGCCCAGCGCAGCCGTTGCCCACAGCGGCGTCCCGGGCAGCCTGCCCTCTCCTGCTTCTCACCACTGCCTTCCAGAACCTTTCCAGCAGATTCCCAACCCCGCTTCCCAGGACACTCATCTTGCTTCTCCTTTGCACGTGTCCCATGTGCCCAGGGCTGGCACCTGGGTTAATTGCTGGATCCAGGTGCCACTTGAACCGAATCAGGAGGCAATTGCAGGAGGAAACGCAGCTGGTGACGCTCACAATGGGGTTAGAAACCAGTGGGACCCTCACTTAAAATCACACAGACAAATGCCTTCCTTTTCACATTTCAAAGTTTTTATCATCTGGTGAAGCACTTAGATGAAACAATGGCATTCATACTCCTCAAAGTCACCTCAAACCCTTCACATTGTGACCACCACTTCCAGCTCGGTGTGGAATCACTGCTCCAAGACAGGATTATTGAGAAGCTTGTTCCCCCTCCCTCGCCATGGCAGGCTTGTGCAGAGCCTGTCCCCGCCAGCCCCTTCTGCCACGGCTCTGCCAGAGGCTGTGTCCCACCACATCCCAGTACACCTGGGCAGCACCTTTGGGACCTTGGGTGGCAGCAACTGGGGACGGGAGGGAGGGAGGGAGGAAGAGAAGTAGCCCCCTTTATTCCCCAATTTTGTCTCAGCAGCACAACTTACTCAGCTGCTGGAGCCAGCCCCACCCTGCAGGCTAATTAGCGGGGCCCCGGGGCCTTGATTGCATCACCTAGTTTGGCCCACACAGCTGGGACTGTTTTCCTCCCACTGCACCAGCACCACCAGCAAAGCCACCGTCTGTCCATAGTGCTCTTGCTGGGTATCACTAAATCCTCTGCGTACATGGGATGTGGATGGAAAAACTTCCTGGAGAAAAGAAACTCCAGGAAGTTGGTTTTGTGCAAGATCCCTGGGTAAGCGGCACCAGTCCACACCAGTGAAAATTTACATTTCTTGAAAGGCAACCAAGGAAAATTTATGCCTTTAGCACTGTTTTAGAAGTTTCCATTGACTGATTTTCAGCTTTGTGGCTTCTCTCTTTTGTGAAAAATAACTAGTTAAGGTCAGTACCCAGAACTGACCAGGCTCTTCCACTGGGCTCCTCTTTTCCCGGGAAAAGGCAGGGAGGAGGCGAAAGCCCAATGGGGCCATCAGGCTCAGACGTGTTCCCTGCCCCGTTCCCAAGCCTCGGTGGGCAGGAAACACCAAATCCAGGCTGGTTACCAGCCCTGCCCCACCAAAAATGTGGTTTCCTCCCTGACTACGCAGCCTCAGAAAGCACTAAAAATGACTAGCCAGAGGACTGAACGAATCATCCAACCTTCACCCTCACAGCTGCTGGGCTCCAGCCCGCTCTCTCCTGTGGGGCAGCAGCCTCCCTCGCAGGGGAGCGGGACAGCCCCCCGGGAGCTACAGCAGGACAGCCCCCCGGGAGCTACAGCAGGACAGCCCCCCGGGAGCTACAGCGGGACAGCCCCCCGGGAGCTACACCGGGACAGCCCCCCGGGAGCTACAGCAGGACAGCCCCCCGGGAGCTACACCGGGACAGCCCCCCGGGAGCTACAGCAGGACAGCCCCCCGGGAGCTACAGCAGGACAGCCCCCCGGGAGCTACAGCGGGAAATAACCCCGCAAACCCGCTGCTTTCAGCTGGATCCCCAGGGCTGGATGAGCATGCCTGCACCTTCGCTGGCCCAAGGGAAAGGGCAAGAGCAGAACCAGGATCACGTCAGCAGTTGCCAGTTATTAAAATGGCTTAACTTTCTCACAAGAGCTGAAGTGCAGCCATTTTTGGGGTGAGGGTTATTCCCACAGCTTTAGTTGTAACAAACCAAGGAACAAGCCAACATCGTATGCTGGTCTGATTCCCCATCCATTGTCATATCATTTATATCTCGTATGTAAAAAAGGGATTATTACACCTATTCCACTTTTATCTGGAGATCTTACACTACTCTAACAGAACTATTAAAAACATTATTTCTTTTTTATGTACACAAAGGAAGATGCAGAGGGTAGGAATGCACAAAGAAGTTTTTGCAGGGCAAGTGAGGGTATAAACTTGAAGAGCTGCAGTTATTCCATGAGAAATAGATACACACACATCCTTATCCTAAAAAGCAATTTTTTCAAAAGGGGATAAAACCTTGTCTTACCTCAAGAGGTAAATATGAAGCAGGCTATTTTCTTGTCCCGGGGTAAGAATGTCTGTTTGGCAGTACTGCCGAGAAGCCGATGTATTTTGAGTTCACACAGCAGTTTGCCCTGAAGTAATTTGTTCATATGTCCCTAATCAAAGAGACTTGCCCCAGGCCAGTGACAAAGCCAAGAGAGACGGCGCGTGTGCAGCCAGCGGGATCCTTCTGCACTGCATTGGGCCAAATGGTACCATTTTAAAAGCATTTTACACAGTTCATCAGTATCACCTGAAAATCGATTTTTTAAAAGCTTTCCTGGAAGATAATATAACTGACACCAGTTGTTTTCAATTTGCTTTTAAAAAAATTTATAATCTCAGTTCAGGACATTTGAAGAACTCTCATCATGGCACCAGAGACCCCTCTGCTGGGACGTCGTCCCGCGACGTTGTTCCAGCTTCACGCTCAGCCCCGTCTCCCCGGCTGCACAGCGGAACGCTGCCCAGAGACTCCCAAACCCCCACCACTTCAGTCAATACAGTTCATACACATATGACTGAGGATTTCCTTGATATAAATCTTCATGCAATCAGAAATAGTTCTTTTTAGAACATGCCTGATTATCCTTAATTGAAATTCCTAACTAATACATAATTATAAAAACTACATTTTGCATACAAACCTACAAACCAAAATGCCGAAGCTATTTTATGGGACAGAGCAGCAGCACAGATGTGTAGTTAATGGAGTGTATCCCTTAATATTTGTTAGGGATAAAAAGTTTTTGTAGGCCTTCAGTTTGGTTCCTATCAGATGCTTCCCATCTCTATTGTTTTCTTCCTGCCAAAAAAGATTTTTAAGTAGGGTTCTTACAAAAAGGAAACAATACAGATGATATAAAAACTTCTGCTCTTGAGGTATTTGATCTCTTTTCCAATAGCTTCAACACTTGAATGGACAAAAGAACAAGGAAATATAAAAAATGAGGGTGATGAGTATTAAAGTAAACAATTTAGCTTTGTGAAAAGTAGGTTTAAATGAAATTGCTTCATCATTGAGTCCTAAAAAAGGCCAAGTGAGTAATTGTCTACTCTAGCACTAAGCACTGTGGGCTATTTTGGCCCAAAGCCACGATATGTTGTCTTAGGTCATGAGAAAAGTGTGAACTTTAATATATTTCACCTCACAAGGCAAAAACTTCTGCAGCAGAATTTAGGCACTGGCTTCCATACTGGAAACGGAACTCAATACCCAGCTCACCTGTTTGTTTGGAATTCTTTTTCACAAGCTGTTTAAACCTCCATGATTTACATTTTACTCCAGAGAGAACTGGAAAAGACCTAGTCATCAAGTTTGTCACATTTTACTGTAGCAACCACATCATATACTAGCATTAACAAAGAAATAAAGTTTCTGCTCAGTTTTGTATTTAGACTTGATTTTTTTCGGTATCGTTATAACCCCTCTTCTCTAGGTACCCTCAGGGTTCCTACAGACACCCTCATCCTCTAGCAGGGTCAGTCCAGCACAGTAACCACGAGATGAGGCTCTTTAAACCCTTCCTGGAAAATGCTTTTCGATTCCTTCCTCATCGCCGTAAAACCATGGACAAACCCTGCCAGCTCCAAACGTCACACGCTCCACGTGCTAAAAGCTGCGACCAGCCCAGCCCCCAAGCAGTCGCTGCATCAAACGCTCGCGCGGCGGCAGAGAAACCCCAGCGAGAACTCATCTGCTTCATCCCAGCTGGGGGGCTCCCTTCTAAGGAAAGAAGCTGTGAGCTCAGGTAGCACCGTCACTTCACCCATGGCAATAATAGGACAATTTACACTGAATTATCCAAATATTTTCAAATTATCAATTTGTGACTTAAAAAAAAAAATAATCTTGAAGACTGTATCTTTTAACTTGAATCAGATGTGTGCTAAATGATGAGAAAAAACCTCTGTATTCATACCCCCAAGACGGACATAAACCAGCCTTTCTCAAAACTAAAGAGAGAAGAATAAGAGGATCACGTATTTTCATTCATGATAAACCACGTGTTTCCTTACATCAGCCAACTAAATATTTCTGTGACACAAAAATCATGATCCAGTTTCCAAATCCCTCAATCCATATTTTGGGGTAGGTTTTGGCACACTCGCAGGGCACCTAGAGTTCTTCTCTAGTAGATGGTCTGTTTGGCTACTGTACAGAAGAAATAATTGAAGATTCTACCAACAGGGCCTTTCACTGCCACTTCGCACAGCTTTAAAAATGGAACTTCCTGCCTTTTCAATGAATTTTTTCTTTTAAAGATATAAAATTTACTATAATTTGAATTCTTAACTGTGTGTAACTATTTCTCATTTCTGACTGAACGTTCTACTCAGCGTCATGAACTCTGCAATTCTATGACTCCACGACCCCTGGCTCCCAGCGGGAACGGGCCCTTACGCCGATACCAGCCCAACGGCTGCTGCCCTTTCAGACACGTTCTGACAGAGCGTGGTGTAGGCAGGTCACGAGAACACACTCAAAAATCCCCCCTGCAGATAGAGAGAGAAGAAACCAGCGGGTGCCTCTCAAGAGACTGAGGGCAGTCGGGTATGAAACGACTGAGCCACCGAGTCCCCAGCACGGTTCTTGTCCCCTCGGTGCCGGGCTCAGGCAGCTCCCCCGGCCCCGGGACACCGCCCTCCAGCCGAAACCAAACCCCTGCTCCTGGGCAAGTGTCAACGTCTCTCCTAAGTGACAAGCCCCGTCCCAAAAAGTATTGTCCCGAGTGCATTATGAAAGTCATGGGTCGGCTTGGAAGATAAAAAGCATTCAACACGTAGAAGGCAAGTGATGTTACAGCAGAGCCTGCAGGGCTGAGGTAACGGCTGGACCGAGCAGCAGCACGGGAACTGACACGTGAAATTCCCAGCACCATTACTGTTCGGTTAAAAATTCCACATCAAAAAGGGTAGAGGACTATCCAATTTCAGTATTTCCCCCCTCTATACTGTGTGGGCAGATGTTTTTCTGTAGGCTGTCCTGTAGAGGTTTTGCTTCGCCTTTTAGTTTAACTTGTTTATTTCAGGGCACGTCCAACTGGCTCAGATAAAGCCATGAATGGGAGTTCTGCAAGTTCCAGTTTGCTGCTCGACGTTGCCTGATTGCAGCAAGTAAAAGAGAAAATACTAAATGATAAAACAGGAAAAAAAGAACGAATTTTTTTCATACTGTAACTTTTAGATCTTCATTTACCAAAATATGTTGCAGCAAGTTGAGTGAGATGAAGCACCTGTTTGAAACATCTACTTCAGCATGTGTGCTTTAGTGGAAAAGAAAAATAATTATAAAAAATTAAATATGATATCTGAGCTAAGGGAAATGGATTGCCTTCACATCTTGTGTAAAGGTTTGTTTTTTCTTCCAGTAAAGATGCTATTTTAGGGTTATAATTGGAGCAGGCTCGAAAGAAGGTGTATAAAGAAATGTGTTGGTAATTTGACCAAATGAACTACAGTTTCTATGAAAGCCAGCCAGTCTGAGTAACATTGTTTACAAGCATTATAAAGTCTGTATCATTTAGTTCTTAATGTTAACTCCTCCAGGTTTCTGATTGCAGTCGTTCCTGGATGTAACCCCATGCAGGGTAGCACTAAGCCAGGAAGCACAGAGTGGTTTTCTCTAACACCACCTGGATTCTCAGCATCTCAAGGGACATAGGATTATCTGGATGGCTCTTTCCTTATAGTGCTGGCTCTAATAAATACCATTTTAAGTGGTATTGACAGCAGCTGAGAGCCTTTCTTACCAGATCATAAGGGACCAGCACCTCCTGGTGCAAAACACATGTATCTGTAGGTTACGCCTCGCTTAGTAAGAGACCTACACAAAAGTATGCACATATTTATGAATTACATGTACACACTAATTTTATATCTTTTTGTGTGCTAATGAAAAGCTAGTAAGATTAGAAATTTTCAGGTACTCAGACAACACCGTCCTGTCCCCATGGCCCCTGCATCTTGAACATCGTTCTCTTTCTCAGAAAAATAAAACTGTGTCCACAAGAGAACGTTCAGGGGAGACTGGACTCACTCGGCGTGAGCTCAGACCACAAAGGTTAACTCAGGATTGAGGAGAGTACCCAAATATCTTACACCAGTTTAAAACTCCAGCGTCCTAAAGGGAAATAGAAAAATATTTTTTGAGTCCAATTAAGGTTTTGGCTCCAAGTGTTTGGCAGAAGGACAAGAGTAAACATTTTATAACTTGCCTTTGCCTGTATTACGCTCTGTGAAAGAGTTCACAGATTAGCTAATGGGGTCCACAGGAGTCAGTTCTCTAGTCCGTAAATTTGTCGGCTTATGGCCCTTTGGAGAAGCTTCCAGCCCTTCAGGCTCTGGCCCAGAGCAAAACGCTGTCCTGCGGTGCCCAGCGAAGAGGCACAACACGCTTTCTAAGGGCTCCTGTCCCCCAGGGAGGAGAGGTGCTCTGGGCTTACAGACAGCCTTGATGCGGGAACGGCTGGTTCTTCAGTGGAGGGGGTGACGGTGGTGGAAGAAGGTGGTGCTGCAGGGTTTAGGTAGGTCAATTGATGGCTTTTCCGTATCTAGTCACTCTTCTTTGTGGCTCACACAGGCAGGGAAGGTGCCAGGAGAATGAAATATTTTTGAGAGAACAGACTGATGTGCTTGTTTATGGAGGAGAGGGGAATGCTGAAAGTATGCAGGCTTAAAGGGGCGCCAGCTACATGTAAGGCTTTCCAAATTCCATTAAAAATGCTGCTGTGAAGAGACTGTGGGGAAGAAGGCTTTGTGAGAGGGGCAAAGGAGTCAGAGAAAGGAAGGAATGCAGATTGCACTCAGAAAGCTGTTTTATTATCAATCCTGGGAGCAATGTATAATGCAGTGAATTTTAAGAGAGAAAAAAAAATCATTTTTGCAGACACTGATTTTAATACAGGAATTCGAGCACTTTGAGCAGAGCAGGGATTTTTTGCAGAATGCCTACAGCTACTCAATTATGCATATGACAGATGCTTATCTCTGAGAGAAAAAAAAAAGGTAAAAACTATTTCTAGGCCTTGAAGCAAAATCAGGGCATATGGGACATGGGGAACTACTGCAGCTCCTGTGAGAATTTTTGCAGGCAATTCCTGGAAAAAGTCTAGATCCTAGATTTCCTAGAAAACCTGGGAAAATTCCTAGGAAGGTTCTAAACCTAGGAAGGGGAATTCCTAGAACAGCACAGGATATACCTCAGGTTCTAGATCCAGGAATCCCCACGAAAAATGAGAAAATTCCAAGAAAGGCTGCAGGTCCAGTAAAACCTAGAAAAGGTTTCAGTCCAGAAATACCTACAAAGGCCAGGGAAGCTCCTAGGAAAGAGCTAGACCAATTCATTCCAAGAAAGCACTAGGAAATTCTTTGAAAAATTCTCATGACAGTAAATCATAGCATAGGTCCCAATCTAGATATTCCTAGGAATGTTCTGCATCCAGGATGTCCTGGATGTCCAGAAAGGCCAGAAAAACTCCTAGAAAGCTCCAAATATTCCTAAAAAGTTTAGGGACCCCAGAATTTAAAAAGACTTGCAGAATTCCTAAAAAGCTTCAAGAATTCCTTGAAAAAAAACAGAAAGATTCTTACAAAACTCCAAGATTTCTAACAAGGCTTTTCAACCTGAAATACCGAGAAAACCCCAAACAAGCTGCAGGAGCTCTGAGCAAATTCTTAGCAAGTTCTTCCAAATTCCTACTTCCCGGAGAAGTCTAAGTGACAGGGATTCACAGGAATGCAGGAATTCTGCAGGAATTCCTAGAAATATATGAAATACCAGAGTTCCTGGAATGTCCCAGAGAATTCCCATAAAACTCCACAATATCTTAGATGTTTCAAAAGAGTACTGGGGAAATTCCTAGACAGCACATGAAAGCTTCCTAGAGAGCATTAGGACATTCCCAGAGAGCACCCAAAAAAGTCCTAGAAAGCTTTGGCAAAATTCCTGGAAACTTCCCCAGGGGAATTCCTAGAAGGCACTTCGGGGGCATTTTTAAAACACTTGAGAAAATTCCCAGAAAGCATCATGGAAAATTTTCAGAAAGCCATCAGTAAAATTCCTAGAAAGTACCTGTGTTAGGTACTAGAAAACAGGTGGGAAAATTCATAGAAAGTAATCTAAATGCAATAATAATTATTTCAATTGACCATAATTTCTTCCCCCAACCCCACACTGCAAACATTTCAAAGATTTTGAGATAATTCAAGTTGATCAAAGAAACCTCCAGAGTCCTCAGCAATTTTCAGAGGCTGGGAAAGTGTTTCTTTCCTGGCCCTGTGAGCGATGAAGCATCACCTACAGAACCCACCAGACACCATTCGGATGGCTAATTCCTCAGGAGGTTTAGGCCAGGTTTTATTTTTTTTAAGTCTTCCTGTATTAATGAATTTTCTTGTATTTGCCTTCACACCTTAAAACAGAAGAAGCTCCATTAGTTTCATCTATGTTTTTAGGAGTCATAACGATTCATTAATTAGAAATTCTGAATCAGATCACAATGTCAATATTTTCAGCTACTTCTGAACATAGAAATGGTTCAACCACAAAGCCGTAACGTGAAGCATACAGGCACTGCGTTGTTCCTACTGAAGCTAAGCCACAAGAAAAAGAATGCAGAGTGAAGTACAAACTGGATAATTTGCACCCACATCAATGCAGATGTAAAATCAATGACCCAAGTACCCACTCTGGTCACCAGGGGACACGGGAAAGCTCCCTCCTGAGGGGGTGACCCTCAAATCTTTGCAGGTTTATTCACTTCTGCCAGAGGTCACGGACGTCAATAAACTGTTCACACTCCTTCAGTCGTTTAGCCTGTAACCTGAATGCTGTTCATTCTAAGTTGCTTAAACAAATTGAGCGATTTTTACATTTCATCACTTGATTTAAAGCCAGTAACTCTTTCCATATGGTCAAATGACTTCCCAGCACAGCATCCTGGTACTGTAAAGACAAATAAATGTAGTATCTCGTGAAATTTCTTGATAACTGGTGAAGAACAACTACAAAAATAACAAACAAATATACAGTGACACCTGTGATTGTGATTAATATTTTTTTTGGTAATAGTTTGGTTCAGCTCTTACAGAAGCAACGTGGGCTTTGTCACCAAGAACTTCATCCCAAACCTGCCAGTTGAGTTTTCCATTTCAATGCTGGCAAGAGAGACTGGCCAACTGAGCTGGGGATCTGTGGCTCCGGGCAGGCAGGGCTGTCTTCAGTCTGGTCTGTTTAGGTTCTTACGGGATGAGTACCATTGTCACGGGGATGGTCTTCCACATCAGCACGTGTCCCATTTACACAGCTGGCACAAACCTTTAATCTTGTCAGGATCCAGTTTACTCTGCTACAGCTGCTCTGACTCCATAATACTGACAGAAGCAGTAAAATCCCACTTTAGCAGAGTAAGCGGCTCTGCCTCTTAGCACCAATTCATTAAGAAAGGCCATTCTGCAGCGATCCCTTTGCTGACCACAGCTGCACTAGTCACTGCCTGTAAACAGAACTGCAGACCTGATGATGAAAACTTTGGACTTCTGGGCTGCTCCTTATTGTCTGAGAATATGCTTTCTTCAACAATCCCTGCCAAGTGTCAAACTACAGCCTTTCCACCTTCCGCTCACACAATAAGCTGAAAGAAAGTGCTCCCTAAAAGTACAGAAAAGCTTTAAATGACAATGCATCAACACACGGAGGTCTCTGACAGCTGATTTCAGAAGGCAGTGTGAAAAGAGGGAAAAAAACCACCACCTCAAGGCACGGGTACTTCAAAAGAAAAGAATAATGCAATTTTCTTTTCTGGGGGAATATGGGAAATGGGCCATATAACATTACAAAAATACAGTGTCCATCAGATAAGGAAACATCAAATCCTAGGAACGGGAAGAAAGGAGAAGATTCATTCATGCAGCATTATCCCTTTAAATCACCACTTCTAAGAGCTTGCTTATGTATTTTACACAAATCCATCCTATTCAGGGTTTGCTGAATGGTAATGATTTGAGATAAAAGTTTTTCTAGGAACTAAGCTAAAACGGAACCAGACCTACCAAGGGTTACCTGTACACCATTTATGAA
This sequence comes from Tringa tobata, assembly GCA_033628505.1. Classification (NCBI taxonomy): domain Eukaryota; kingdom Metazoa; phylum Chordata; class Aves; order Charadriiformes; family Scolopacidae; genus Tringa; species Tringa tobata. The sequence continues at coordinate 2,568,950 of JAHREE010000329.1, read as the reverse complement.
AGCACCATTAGTTGATCTTATGGCAAAACCAGCTCATCCATTAATTACTACAGTGGACTTTTCCTGGACCGTCACAGATCCCTATGAGACTGCACTGAGCCAGAATTAAACGTTGATGTAAGAAGTCCTCACCACGAACAATAACTGGGTAAAACAAAATGCCGGAGGTGCTAAAACCTTAGCTTAGTATACTCTGTTTTGTGCAAAACACAAGAAGATTCTTTAGAAACATCATGAAAAAAGCCTCTTATATTTAACTTCACGTTGTATTTCTCCATTTGGCCTCCACACCCCACCTTGGGAGAGCTGCAATCACATAGTGCTCTCTAGCGGCTCTCAGTCAAAAAAACCTCTGCAGGCTGCACTCCCAGGGTTAAAACCACGCAAAATAACCAAAATGCAGTTGTGCCTGTGGTCAGCCACAGTTCACAGGAATATCAGTGCTTCCACCAAAGAGGGTCAAGCCTGGCCCGCACCCCGGCGGGCTGCAGCAGCTTGTCGAAATGGGCTTAGAACACCTTTTGGTACAATTAATCAGAGCTGGCATTTTACATGTGAATCAGAAAGTTAAAAAAAAAAAAACTGTTTAATTGAGAATAAATTCAGCATTTTAGTATGTCTCCAGACTTGCTGACCTTGCACTGTCACCGCTCACTGAGGAGCAGACAGAGCGACTTCAGGCACAGACCTGGGTAACACCTGATGCAGAGAAAAAGGTGAGGGAGAGTTCCATTCCCTCTCTTCCCTTGCTGAGTGTCGTCACATTCCTGCCCGTTTAACAAATTGCTGTGAAGCTGCTTCAACTACAAACTTTATCACCTTGTCCAGATACAGGAGCTGGGCAGTGGATACAAAGAGAGTTGGGGTCAGAGTTTATAAAGTGATCTGTTAGGAAATTATCAAATCTTGGGAGAGAGAAGGCACTTGTGTTTGCTTCAGCCTCCTGCATCCAAGTCTTGTTCTTTCTTAAGGATTGAATTCCATAACAAAAGCGTATGGAACGATACAGAACAGGAGTAAGACATTTGCTGATGTTTTAGTATACTGAGTGTCTCACGGGCTGGCATGGGAACAGGGACCTTCTGACTCCCTGACAAACTCCACTGGTGCCAGATTTATTCCTCACCCTACAAACGGCAGTGAGGGGAAAACCATTCCCCCCTGCCCCATCTGGGCTCTCCAGTTGAGACGACCACATTGCCAAGTGGGTGTCTGTTAAAACTGTACAGTCTCACTGGGCTTAAAGCACGGGCCCGGGGCCATCTGCCTCCCTCGCCCGAGGTTTCCCCACAGCAGCTCCCTGGGAAGGCACCGGGAGCCCGGGGGGTCCCTGGAGCCGGAGCTGCTGCCCAGGAGAGCGCTGGTCCCGGGGGAGCTGCGCTGGGGTCTCAGCGGCACAGAGCCCACTGCTGAACCCCCACCCCAAACCGGAGCAACAGAGCTGTCACCGTCACTTACTTGAATTCGTATTTTGTGTAGGGATGCTTTTAAAAAAAATACATTTAGGTACATTTTAAAAACTGAATGGCCCGATATTTGCCTCCAAGAACTTGACAGTGTATTTCTTGTGTGCAAGAAGTACCACAGGGCAGAAGACCATAAGTGAAAGGCAAATTCTGGGAGCACCCAACTCAACCGTGCTTTTCCCTAGTGCTGAAACACGGAGTGTCCCAGACAACCAACCCACACCCCTTGTCGGTGCCAAGTCAGCGTGGGAGTTCAGGGAAATGTACTCAAAAAAACCCCAACCCTGGATTATTTTTAGAGCAGCACAACGTTAAAACATAAAACCACAGAACCTCTGCTGCTACCAGTGTTGAACTTAACCTTGTGACCAAGAAGAAAATAAAATCAAGGAGTGGGATTTCTTTCTAATATTCAGAAATTTATTTTCTTAACCTTTCAGAAAGTTTTTCTCTATAGCTCTTTAAACTATGCTTTATTTCTACTTTTCTACCACACTGTAAGTTTTGTAACTTAATTAAAATATGTGAAAAATCCCATATGAATAGATACGGGATATCAGTCTTTAGAATGGTAGATAAAGTAAAAATTTGGCTAAGTCCATCAGTTCTTCTCAACCTCCATCACCACATAACACAACCCCAGAGCAGTTTGGGCAATTCCTGGACACCAGTTCAAGGGAGAACTGCCTCTCGCACAGACAGCCTCCTCAAACCTCGGAAGTCCTGTTTGTAACAGCCTGACAGGGCACCCCCAGCCTCTGCCCGCAGCCACTGACACAGTTCCATAGCCCTTGCCCTGTTAACGCTGCTGTTGTGAAATGTCTTACCAGAGATAAACCATACTTGGATATTTGATACTTCAGATGCATAAATAAAGGCTAGATGGCAAAATCACCCTTTAAAATAATCTACAATTCCTATGGCTCCCTGGGAGGCACACCAATCCAATAATTTCCTCTGCACAATAATGTTTCATCAGTGTATTCTCTCAGCTCCATCAGATATTTATTCAGGCAAATAAAGCCCAAATCACTGAGCATAAAACCAGTCCCGAGTGCTTGCAGTATCCTCCATTAGCTCCATGATTTCCTTGACAGCACAAAGGATTGCAGGCTGCCAATTATAATTAAATAGAGCTCCCTGTGGTCCTAAGCAGAGCTTCTCATTGCACTGGGTAGGAAAACGCTGGTTAATACCCAAGAGTAATATAAAATGGATCCAAACCTGGTCCTAGTAACCATGTTTTACAGAAATATCTCTGTAAACAATATTTATATGACATTTGCATGGGGCAGAATACATAAGCTGTGACATTCTTAGGTTGTCAGCTAGTCTTCTATTTAGGAAATCCAGTAGGAGGCCCACATGAAAATTTAAGAAGTACATACTGTATCATTCAGATGCACATATATAACATCCTTACAAATGAAGAAAAAGATTCATTTTGACAGCTTTGGTTCATAAGGCATTAATAAACAGAATTTTTGTAACAGCCACAAAGCAAACGGAGAAAGATGACCAAATGTTAAAATAATTCATGACTTCTGAATGATTTTGGAAGAAGCAAACTTACTGGCATCTTCCCTGACTGATCTAATTATTTATTTCCATTTGATTCTTCCTGGTAAAAAAAACCAACCAAACATGAAAAACTCCTGTTTGCTAGTTCACTAAGCATGGGTATAATTACTCAATTATAAATACCATGGGTGACTCAATCCCCGAGCTGCACAGACATGTACCTCTAACACACGCGCCTACAAACAACTAGGAAGATTTCTAAGAAGCCATTCATGTACGTAATTATTTCCATGTTTAGCAAAAATTTGTGTTTCAGTTCTCTGTATTTGAAATTAAGTTAGAATAAAACATTTTTAGACTACATGTTAGTCAGAAAAATATCTAAATGAAAACAGTAAGACTCTTTCTATTGACTTCAGAGGAGTTTGGATCAAGCTCTAAAGCCCATTCCATATTTCAGCTGCCCATGTCTCTGGTTTTACTACTGTTCCTGGTGCTGGTTCCAGTATAAATTGGCATGGTTTCCCATTTACCTAATGCTGCTGCACATTTGCACGCTACTTACACACTGGTATGTAACCCAAATGACTAAAACCTTCCAATGTTTACAAACACACAACTGTCAGACAAGCATCCGATCCCATGGGGATCATCCTTCACAATGGATCATGCCAACGACTTGGAAACACCAGGAGCAGCCAGGGCTGTTGGTCTTGTGCTGTACAAGTCCAGAGCCACATCCAGTGTCCTTCAAACACATTGGGAACACCTCCTTAAATCCACTCCTCACTGTAGCCTTTTGGAGTGCTTCCCAAATTCGCTGGTGAGCATTGAGACTGCTTTGTCCAAATGTCACTTGTGGTGTGATTACACGATAAGAGGCCTTTGCCAACAAAATCCCCATAAATCATTCTTGCACAACGCACGCTGCTGAGCTCATTGTACATGCTCATCAATTCTGGTTCAGAATTTGGCTCTTTAATAAGTTTACTGGAAATAGTGTTTGTAAAATCCTGCTTGCACTTTTATCCCAATGCGGCACTTGGCCTAGAAAGGGACTTTGCAACAACCATCTGAATTTTGACCTCACTGGAAGAGTATGACAGGCAAGATTTGCATTTTACTTGTTGGATAAAGATGTTAAAGGACTTGTTTCCAAAACACGTAAGATCAAAGCTGCATAGTCTGAAAATGTTCCTTTTTACCTGATTTACCTGATTAGAGTCTACTGCTGTTTGGAGGCCATGCTGACAAAGTGTGTTTTGCAATGGAACTACAGCACAGAATTTCCACGATTAGATTGTTCTAACTTTGCTTATGATAATGTCATGGTTTCCAGCTTTGAAGCCATGGAACAGAAGATCCATCTAATTCTGTCTTGGGCAAACTTTTCAGGTAAAAGTTTACTATTAGAACTGATCCTAGAAAAACAATCACTATCTCTGTCCATCAAACACCTCCTCTTTAAATTGCCAAGAACCTGCCCTTCCATGCTTTGCAGCAAGATGGCATCTGCACCATGAAGAAACAGCATCCTAAGCTGCGATACAGCAGATGAGCAGATTCTTTTAAGATTGCTTGCTCCCATGGCAACATACACAGCTGTAAAAAAAAATAAATATATATACTTAAAAAGTAAAAAAAAATAATAAGGAGCTCAGTTTTTGCTGAAGAATGATGCCTCAGAAAGACTTACGAGACCTGCAAAAGAGCAGAAACACAAACTCCACAGCAATAACCTTATTGCATATTCAGTAAGTGTTGAAACTTACACCAACATGAACAGAATCAGAATTTTGTCCTGCAACTCTGTCGAAGGTTCCTCAGCTCTCATCCGATTAGCACACAACACCAATTTTCTCTTTCCACTTCTGATGACAATGGAAAGATCTTTTCTATTTGCATTACTTCGAAGAAGTTATACATCCAAGTTGTTCCAGATTTGGTAACAGGAAGATGAGATCTGAATCAGAAGGTACTGCCTGAACACGACACATAATACAAAGAAAGGACATCTCTGGTAAGAGTACAAGTTATCCAGGCTCAGCCCTGAGAAAACGAGCTGCGCTGCTTCCAAAATAAAAACACTTCCAACAGCTAAGCATAAGCAAAACAAGCATAAACTGGCTCTGACAGCGCCACGGGACTCCTCCCGTCTCACACACACGCTGCCTTTTCCTTGCCTCTTACGCAGAATTATCAGACACACTAATCACATCCCTGGTACTCTCTGCTGGCCTTGGCATCTCTCAGATACGAGTTCCCTCCCCATAAACCGACACGCTGATGTTACTATTATAAGCCGTGTAATTTGGAATAACTGCCATTAGAGTAGCTGGTCCCCTTCTGACTGTCATGGCACCGCTACCTAGGGCTTGTGTGAGTAGAGCTGTTTGTCAGGAAGGCACCCCAGCCCACTGTCTCGCGTGACATTTTTCCCTGCCCCTTCCCTTACGAAGTGACAGAGCGAGCGCCAGAGCTGCGAGAGGAAGATACAAGAAAATCAGACGGGTGATTCCCAGAATAGCACCTGAGCATCACAGATGTTAAATGTGAATGTGTACGTGAAGCCACCAATAAACAAGTCCCTGATGCTTACTGATTGTTCTTTTGTCTCCCATAGTAGGGATCACACCATCATGCTTTGGAGAAGACATCTTTCAAGTCTTTGTACTTACAAAGCTGTAACTGCTGGATGATACTTGTGTCTCTTCTCAGTGACATACATTCATCTTCTTGGCAAATAAAGGCTCAAAATAGGCCCTACGTCTTCACCAAGAAAGGATCTGAGGGGAAAAAAACCCACAAACATAGAGTAAATAGAGACAAGAGCCTTCTGAGCATGGGAATGCTCATCTTCATTGGTACTGTAAGCAACGAGCTGGCATAAAATCTGAAAAACGAGGCTGAGACTCACAAGCAACAAAACAAATGCTTTCTGTAGAAAACTGCTCTGAGCAAGGCTATTTGTCCCTTGGTCATCAAAACAATTTCCACATGAAAGCTGATACTGTCAATCCAAATGTATCCTGAGCTCATTTTCCTAACTCACAGAGCAGACAGATCAGCGTTACGCTCAGAGATCACGTGTGGGCTTCAGATTAATGGAAATGAGGCTGCTCAATATTCTGCTGATTCGAGAAAACCAGCGCTGACGTGACTCACCTCCTTTCTTTCTCCTCAGAGAATCGCTCCTTTCTGAAACAAGTTCGGATTTCTCTTTATATAATCAGATCGTGAGAGGGGAGTTCAGATGTCTATCAAACAGAAAGCAAATTAATCAAATCAGGCATACCATTGATATAATTGCATTTTTAAAACCTTTATGAAGGGAAGGCACATCAAATGGACATGCATCCCTGTGGTTATGAAATATACATCAAGCTAAATAAATTGCATTTTCTCTTTTGTATTCCTTGTGTGGATATTTCATTTTAAGAAATATTTGTCTGCAGCTGAATTGCAGAAATACCTGCCACTAAGTCAGAAAAATCTCATCATAACTTTTCATCACAGATATCAAGGGCTAGAAATCCTCCGAGAGAGAGAGATAAACGTATCAGATCATTGTACTTTCTGGGAAAATGCTCCAAACTTGTTTACCACAAGACTGCTATAGGGAGAAAATAAACCAAATAAAAGGAGAATCATGTTTCTACTAATAGTCATTCTAATCCTGCAAATATTTTTGTTTGTGACATTTATAGAATTATATCAAGTAGTAAAAGGAAACTTAAGGACAAGTTTTCAGGTGCTTAGTACCCACAGCCAGAGCCAGGCTTAGTTCCATTCCAGTTTCAGAGGGATTAACAAATCAATATACTCACAATATATTGGTTAGTGCGTGCCTCCATCAGCTTCTGTTTACTCCTGGGAAAACGCTCCATTCCTTTTGGCCTTGCTCCTTCAACACGAAGACTTTATTTCTCCTGTCAAAACCTCTGCTCCCGGAAGGAACGCAGCGCCTCCTGTAAGGAAAGGGAATGAAAAATGCAAATAAATACATCGTCACCATTACATATGCAACTTGGAAGTAAAGGACATGCAGAAAATCGTACGTTTTACATGTGAGACATTATTTAGCAACATCGGTTCAAACAATTAAACACAATTATTTTTTTTCTTGCACCCCCTGCCCCAAAGATGATGATGGTTCATTGGGAAGTAGCAAGGTGTCGTGGAGGAGCTGGTCTGCACACACAGCACCTGGAGTTACTCCAGGCAGGAATGAGAAAAACACAAAGTGTTTTAACGAAGTTAAAAGAGCAAGGCAGGTTCCAGCCCGTTTGCCTGATTCCTATCGGATGCTATTTTAGGATCCAAAGGAAAGCCTGTAAAGGGTGCTCTTGGGGGAAATGAATACGCGAGTTAGTGAAACACACATCAGTCTCATCTTGTGCACTTCCGCGGGGCACTGAAGCTGTCCCGGAGACAGCTTCTTGAGATAAAAACATATTAATATCGTCAATCTTGTAAGAATGCTTGAATCTGATCTGGAACTTCCCAACTCTCTGTTTTATACAAGAAATGCGTATCACCCTTCGTTGCAGAAGGCAGATATATCAATTAGTACAAACAGACTTTCACAGAAGCCACTAGAAACCATCAGCATTTNGCACGGGGTCGCCATGGAGACGGGGGGAAGCAGAGGCATAATTAAACGCTTTCTCCCCGCGTGAAGGTAATTTTCACTTCGCGGGGAGAAGCGTAATCTTCTTATGAAGCGCAGGCACAGAGGGTGCTGCTAGAGAAATACAACACCGTGATTAGGGTTGGCGTTTTTCTTTATCAATGGTTAATGATGTTTTTAGCTTAACCTCGCTTTGATGAATAATTCTAAGCGTCTGTTAGTGGTGACTCAGTAATTTCAAATTGTCACAATCTAAGCAATAATGACCCCTTTAGAGAAAAAAAAATAACTAACTACATCACTGCTGCGATGTGATGGCAAGGAAAGGCAGAGCAGCAGGCTGGAAGCACAGGCTGAGAGCCAGCCTCCTCTCGGTCCGTCTGAATAGACGGTCCTACAAGAGCTGGAAGGTTCCTTTATGAGAAAAGGAGTAATCAAAAGAGTGCAAGACAATGAGCGGGGTGTTGATCACCGCTGAGTTCCAGCCCTAGAGATGGGTTGGGTTTTGGGTCAGGCACTATCAGCCAGGGAGAGACAGCCCCTGAATGCAATTTTGGATTGAACTTTCATTCCAGCCTTTTTCAGATTACTGAGTAAATAAAATATTCCAGGCTCCTGCCACACACCTGCTATATTGCTTCCTCCCGAGCCAACGAGGATATTAATATTTGTAACTATTTTAACTTCTTATATTTATTTGTCTTATCAAGCAATTCTCAGCAATTCTTGCTCTGGAGTGAAATACGAATTAAATTAAGGCAAACAGTCGCTGATTTATCTCTGATGCCCAAGTGCTCTGATACCCTAAGTGAAGGGAACAAAGGACTCTTCTGACATGAACTGCTCGACTCACTCCCAAAGGGGCAATCTTGCCTGAAAGAGGAATGTGTCTTTCTGCCATTTCACCTCTGGAAGCAGAAGTGACTAATGAAAGGAAGGCATATGCAACCTCAGATTTAATTCCTCTATAGTATTTTCTGCTAATCAATTATTTTGACCTTTGTGAAATACACAACAAAGAAAGTACACAACATGTCTGACATACAGACAGATACAAACGTGGCTATGCTTTTGTAAGGAGAAACATCAATACCAAGTAGCATTTTCTCCCCGCTAATTCAGACTTCATCAGATAAGACAGTGTCCCGTTGCGTGGCAGGAGCTATACCAATACGCAAGAGAGATGTTTTGTGTTTTGTGTTGTACATACAATATGGGGAGAGAAACAAAAGGTGATAAATACCTTATGGTTTTTGTGCAGGTAGCTATAAATAGTAGTTGAGTTAGCATGCATGGTAAGCTCTTCAGGTTTAAAATTTATCAAATAGTACTGAACATCTGTATGCTTCAAAACAATAATAAAATGAACATAAATGACTTAATTTAAGTAATATTTTACCCTACAGTGTTGTAAGTAATCACTTACTATGAGCAATTTCATACAACTGGCTACTCAAAAAACTGAAATACAATTTATACTATTGTAAGAATTATGTGTGCTAGATGACATAATTGTAATTTATCCTATTTTATTATTCTGGAAAAGAATTTTATCATTATAATGCCAACATAATCACCTATGGACTTGTATAATGCCAACATAATCATTATAATACCAACATAATAATCTCTGACTCTAAGTCAAAAGAAAGTCTTAGGAGCACTATATGATAAATACGGAGTTTGTGTTTACATCCCAACCCTGCTCACAGACAAACCAGGTAGAGAAGTGAATTTGAAAGGTAGGATTCTTTGTTCATTTAAAAAATAAATTAATTTTCCTCAACATTTAAGTCTTGCATTTAAATTATACAGGCAAATAAGCTAATAATAAAATATGGATGTAACTGAAGGATCACCGCAGAAACATTCCTACTTTTATACGGCACTTGAAGACACCGTGTTCCTGCTGGAGTCACACTCCGGTTTTGCAGCCTTTTCTTGAATGCATGATGTGGTCAAGGGTTATTCTGCACCAATTGATTTGGCTGTGTCTACTGTAGGAAAGTATCCCAAGGTAGAAAATGTGGTAATAGATGAAGCCAGCCTAAATTGTAAAGATTTTTCTGGTGTTCAAGTGGGTTTGATCAAAGATGTAATTTATATTCCTCTTCTTGACCTATGCAATTACAATATTTTTTTGCAGCCCAGCTTTATGCAGGAAATTTTGGTGACATAATTGAGAAAGCAGTGGTGGCAGTATAATAGTTTTTCATGTATTTACCTATGAAAGTTCTCTGATGCAATGCCTCATTTCCCTTTCCCTCTTGAAACGCCAGCGTGTGGCTGCTCAGGGCCTGGGGACCACTGGCGGGCTGTCCCACACGAGTCCAGAATCTGCTGCCACTGGACTGTACCATCTCTTTTGAGCTGATAGTGAGCAATGGAACATCAGAGTGACGGGGCTGGGGATGAACAGGCTGCAGACGCAAGTGTCGGCTCCCCTCCCTATTGCTTTCATTCGCAATATTTTTGATGAAATAGGTCAAATCTCAGAGGAGCTTCGTGTGTGAGAACAAAGCTGAAGTTTGGTTGGGGGGGTTGGTTTGTTTGTTTATGGGGTTTTTGTTTGGTTTGGGGTTTTGTTTGTTTTTTCTTTTAAAAGAGGACTCCCTCCTCTTCCAGCAAGAGCAGGGAATAACTAAGTGGCTGGTTCAAGTAGCCTTAGATGTTGATTTTTGAGGAGTTCTGGACACTGGCAATCCTGACTGGTGCCAGCAGAAGCTGCAATTACTCCAAGCCTTGAACAATCAGGGCTTCATGATAAAGCTTCTTATCTCATGTGCTTTTCTTCTCAAAGCATTCGCTACAGAAATGAAAAGCTATTTTATAATCCTAATTTACTAAACCAGATGCAATCTGTACAGGCTACAGTGAATTTTATCACATGTAAAAAAACTTTAAAACTTAACACATGCTACTATGGTCTTATTAAATGTTCCTGTAGTAAATAAGATAAACAAGGTACTCGGTACACTAGACTAGAGGCAGTTAATAGCTACTTATTTTAAAACAGGAATATAAATTCACTGATTTAGATCCTTCACATGCAACTCTAATTAAACAGCAGCTCCTCACAGTGACAATTAAGACATCACAGCCATGGCCTGAGAAGGAAATACGGAGTTCAATTATCTGCCCAGGTCTATTGACAAGTACCTGATTTCCTCCAGCATTTAAATGGTGCATATAGTTCCTATTCCCGGTGTAGGGAATACTGGGAACTGTATGAGAAAAATAAGAAGGAACGAATGTTTCTTTGTTTTAATTGAAACAGTTATTTTCTCCTTTAAGACAAAATAATGCATTTCAGCCTGTGATTTTGTGGTCACTGAGCAGTATTTTATGAGATTTAGTATACTACAGTGAACGCTGGACTTCATATTTCACACTGAGTGAGCAAGCTTTGAAAAGGAGTATGTCCTGAATTTGAGAAACACACAAACTACAGACTGTCTCTAGCCTGTGCTGTCATTGAAAAGTGAATTCCATTTTTCTTATTGTGCCAGGATTTAATGCCAGATTCACAGGAGAAGGACCACAATTAACCCAACTTTCATTGGGAAATCCTCAGGGGAAAGAGTTCTAAAATCAGTAGCATCCTTCCCCACTGCTGTTAAGATGGCTGTTCAAAGTCCCAGGGAGAATGCCAGAATATCCAATTGTATCAGAGTTTGTGTATAAAGTCACAATCTCTTGATTGTAGACCTGGGGTTAGCTCTGAGCTGAAAAACTACTCTAAAAAATATAACATCCTGCCATAACATCAAGGGGAATTTTTCGAAGCAGTTAAGAAAGTTTAAAAATGATAAAATGCTAGTTAAATTCTAATTAAAAAAAAAAAAAGTGATGGAAGTTGATTTAGATGGCAAAAGATGGCAATCACTCAAGAAAACACAATGCAAAGAGGGATTTCATTAGTTCCAGAGATCATAGTTTTCTCTTTTCCCCTTCCTCGTTCCCCTCCTCTGTCTTCCCAGGTACGGATCGAGAGAGATACGAGAGTCTAGAGGGGGCAGGGATATGAAACTCAGAACAGATTTCGCTATCACTAGCTGAGAGGCAGTTGCAGGAAACCAAAATACTGCTCTCGTGATTCCTTTCAGCAGTCACAGGGCATAGAAAAGACTGACAATCTGGTTTGATTTGTAGCCATGAAAGACAGGGCTCCACAGACTGGAGAAGCACACACCATGTCAAAACTCTGTGCTACTTGAGAAGATATAGACAACCATGACAATGTGTGAAAACGTGACCCCCTCTCAATTATGGGATAATCCATTTCAATTTGTATGAGTATACATTGGTGCCATCCCATTTTGCTCTCTCTGCTGCTACTTTTCCTCCCTGGCACCAGGCAATTAGAGAATGCATTTTGAGGACTAGTACTCCTGAGCTCTTCAGTGGAGCGTGCCAGTGGTCCACCACAGCCTCCTCCTCCTCCTCCAGGACAGCACCTGTACCAAGGCCAGGAGCTGGGGTAGTGCAGGCAGCGGTGTCAGATGTTGTTAGCAGCATTATCAGCATCATTTCTTAGTGTTCCCATTGGATAAGGCTGATGAAGGGACCTTCTCAGCCTCTGCACTCTTGGGTGCACTTCAAGATCTGACAAGCCAGAGCTACTTCACAATAGCTGTTCCAGAGATGTCCAACTACGTCGCTGCCAGACACTAATTCCCTTTTTGTTTCTATTGATACCGTGTGGAATCAGCAGCGCTGTGCGCTGAATTCACTCAGGGTAACTGTCTAAAACTTAAAGCTCCTTCATCACTGTTTCTATTTATCATAATTCAAAAGTTTTGTAGCAGGAAACGTTCTTGTAACTATTCTTCTAGGATGCTAAGAAGGGAACTGAAGTGCTACACTCCTTTTACACCGCCTGTCTCTGGGCTGAAGGATGAGCTGGAACCCAGCAGGGCCTCCCAGGCAAGGCAGGGACATCGACCTGCCAACTAATGACCAGGGAAAGTCAGAACTCAATAAAACATCAAGTATAGAATACTCTATACTAGGGTGTTTGGTTTTTTTTTTTTCTTCTTTTTTAAAGCTGTAACCATCCTGAATAGTCTGCGCCACTCCCTTCGTACCACTGATTTCTCATAACCTTTTAGGGTTGATTTATGCTGCTATAGATTTTAATTTACACTTGTTGCTGACATATTTGTTCCTTCAGCAAGTTTGCCGAGCATGAGCCTTATGCACAGTGTAAGGGCTTGTTAGCCCTTGGTGAGCAACGCTCTCCCCTGTAGTCATCAGGACACCGCACTGGTAAACTGGGTGACGTTGGAAGCTCCTGGCAGGGGAGCTTTGAAAACCCAAAAGCATATTAGAAGTAAAGCGTAGAAGGATTGCGCTGCAGATGTGTGTAAGGAACAAAGGGGAGGCAAAGAGGAGTACAGCTGGAGTGTAGATAGATCGGTGCCAGCTTTCTGAATCTGCTGTAGGCATTTTTGCTGCAAATTATTCATTCCAGGCCCATAATTCAGAAAATCTTGTAGCCGTGTGCTTAACTTGAAACACGTGCTTAAGACGCAAGGCAATGGATAGCAGCGTGAGCACCGGGACAGCAAGAGATGCTGGTGGTGCCCTGCCTGTTCGGCTGCTGCTCTCATCCTTCTCCAGGCACTTAGATCACTGCAACTTGAATCAGGGACTTAGAGGCTTATCTGTGATGTCTTTAGTTGCTGCATACATTTTCAACTTTCATACTAACAACTCGAGCCAGGCCGCCTATTTTATGGGGGCTTTTCACCAGAAAGATTTTGGTTTCCATTTCATTTTCCTCTATCAACAAGTCTGTTCTGTTAACAGCCTTTTTTTGCCCTGCTTTGTATTTCCTCTGAAACAAGAAGTGCACCAGGTCTCACACATCCTTTCCCAATGCTATTACTTTATGACCAAAATTAAATAAGCTAAGTCAGTGCTTTTGCTCCGTTTTATGACTTAACCCTATTTTTTTGGGATTCAGGAGAGAGCCTGGTGAAGGTATGCTTCAATGCTACTTCTGCAGCAGTTAATGAGATGAGTTAATAAGTATGCTGTTCATGGTGAGGGTTGTTTTTAGGCTTTTCCAAGGTTTGACTGTTCCCAGTGTTGGGAGACTTGTGTTTAGCCAAATACTAGAGTTCTGTAAATGAAATAGAGACCTTTAAGGGGGGGCAGGGGAGGAAGTGTTCTACAGTTCTCTTTTCTCCTAAACCCCAAGTTGGCAGGTAGTTTGAATGTTGCTGAAAAGATACTTAAACCATTTAAACCTCTTTATCCAAGAAGTGGAAATACTGATTATACGCAATCAGAACCCAGTCCGGATTTATGAGAGTGAAGTCATCGTATCGGAAATACCTGGTGCTGCTTTATGGGCTTTTTTTGCATCTATAGTTACTTCTGCATCCTTGAGCAATACCTGAGGGTCCCAGGCACCTCCTGGGTTTACAATCATTGTCTTCTGAGCAGAAAGACTGGACCGAATCTCAGTTTGCGATGCAGGAGCCTGAGGGACTGTCCCATGGTGGGAATGTGCTCTCTGCTCCCACACCGGAGCCCCAGTGTGCTGTTGGGCTGGACTCCAGCCCTCGCTGGGTCTTCTTCTCAGTGCTACCAGCAAAAGCCCTGGGACACGTTAAGGCGTGGGTCTGACCTGGAGTATCAGAGTTAGAGCAGGGAGTCTACCAGGTCAGTGAAAAGCTTTTTCTCTAGTTATCTGATCTAACAGTTCCTATTATCCCTTGTTGAATCAGAATTAATTTATTAGTTCTAATATGTCTTAAATATTCTGTCTCCCCTAGTTCCTGGGGATGGTTTCTCATGCGCCAGAAGGAACCTAATGGAGAGAACAGGTTATGCAAGTACATCTAGGAAATTCGGTGAATTAAGGAAGAAAAATTTCTGAACCTCTACTTTTTCCATAATATCACACTGGGACAGTTTATTTAAAATCACAAGTGAGTCTGGTCTCTCATCTGGAGATTTAGGACAAGAATTTTTATTTGTTAAAAATCTTCAGAGATTCAGTCTTTGTGCTGAATATTGTTTCACCTAATAGGAAAACAAAGGGAAATCATGGGCTTTTTGATGAAAGATGGACAGGGATTTCTAATTACTTTTTAGTACTTATATTAAATTACTTTCTAATGATCTGTTTTGATATGAAGATATCCTTTTTGATATGACCTGCTCTAGTGGGAGGTGTCCCTGCCCAGGGCAGGGGGGTTGGAAGTAGATGATCTTTAAGGTCCCTTCCAACCCAAACCATTCTATGATTCTATGAAGTAGAGGTAGTTGGGTACTTGACAGAGAAAAGTTAAATCAGAAAATATGTATTTATCCACATTTTCCTGCCCAGCTTTGGGCAGGTCTATGAACATCAGTTTCAATAAGGACAGACTTTAAAGAAAAAAAAAAAGAGAGATGAGTAAACAAGTATCCCTCTCCTGAGCTTGGCAGAGCAGGCACTTGAACAGAGTGGAAATGGTTCAGTCCATCAGCTGGTCAAGGGAGCACTGAATTCCTGTCTTATCTCTCCTTAATGTCACAAGCTTTATTTTAAAACAAAGGTAAACTCCAAATTTATTGTATACATTAAGTACAAGTACTCAGACTTGATTTGCACACTTTATTTGTGCGCACAATTAGTTCCTTCTCTGTGCAAATAGAATAAACTCATGTCTGTCAAATAATAAACAACCTTCACACTTCAGCTCTGCATGAAGCTGGTTTAAGATCAGTCAGTTAATGGTTGCACCACACTGGAAACGGGCTGAGTTATATAATGCTGGGAGTCGTGTTTATCTGGAAACGTAACTGTTTGTCTTAGTGAGCAGTTAAGGAACAGCATTAATCTTGCACAGTCTTTAGTTTTGGAACTCTCTTTCGAGACTGCCTGATTCACGCCGTAATGAGCAGGCTACACCATTTATTTATTTATAACGTTATGGCATTTTTTAACCAAGTTTGTGGTTTTATATTTTTAAAATTTAATATGTAGAATTAATTACGCTGGCTTCTCTAAGTGGGTCAGATCTATAAATACGAAGGAGTAAGTAAAGCTTAATATGATACCTTCATTTTGCTTCTGAATGTAGGTAGAGTTTGTGTGCTAATACAAGGGATTCTGTGTGCCCATTAAATCCCATGCTTTTGTTTGAAATTCAAGTTGATTTATGGTCTAAGGTATACACAATTTATACATGGCCTAGAGAGCACATCATATAACTGCTTGATGCAGGTCAATAGCTCCATGCTCGGGCCTGCATAAATATTTCAGTGAGATGATCTTAATCAAAGGCCATCATACGGTGCTGTCGGAAGTACAGCCATACCCTGTAATCACACACGGCTGACGCCTGCGCCCTGTGATTGGAGCTGGAGAAAGCCATGTACTTATGCATAAGGCACTTTGTGGTTGTTGCATATAGTGACGACACAATTCACGTGTTAACTTCCTTATTCTTTTTTTTTTTTAACGTCCCCAAACCGTTCCGTTGCTGCATAACCAGCAGCCAGACACAGACCACTGCATTACACCAAACCAGCAAAGCCTTCAACCTTTGTTGCGGGTGGCTGCATCCCTCGGGCCACACAGCCTCCCCTCTCCTTGCCCGCATTGATCTGCCTGTCACCTTGCATTCACTCGCTCCCAGAGGTCTGCCTTGTACCTCTCCACTGAGCAGCCTGCACCAAGGCTTGGGGTTTTATCCTTACGAGAAGGTAAGAAGTGCTCTGCTGGGTCAGAGCTGGTCCCTCCGGTCTGGGACAGTGCTCTTGGCGGGGGCAGCAGAAGGAGTTTGGGGGGAGCACGCTTGCCTGGCCTTGAGAAGGCTGGAGCAAAGCAAAGGCTGGTTGACCGGACACGTGTGAACACGTGGGACCCAACCCACGTCAACAGCAACTGAACCACTCAGGGGCAGCCTTCTGTGTCTGACTCCAAATTACATACCCGAGTGCGGATGCTTTGGGCAGGTTTGCTCAGCATCTAGAACGTAACAGAGGTCCTGAAGAACATACTGTAAACTCCTGGTACTAATCCAGAATTGAATGGCGTGATACAAAAAATTACACGCTCACTAGAACCACGACTGCACGAGATCTGGAAAAGGAGCAAATATCAGCCATTGCCTGAGGCTATTTTACTTGAACCCTCACAGTAGTGGTTAACTTAACAGATGACATGATCGGATGTGTATTTTCTTAAGGCAAACATAGGGTATGTGAACAACAGCTGTCAAGACAGATAGCAAATAGACTTCTTGGTGTTACAGTGTACATTTCCTGCTGTAATTCAACCAGAAGAATAAACTGAAAGAAAGCCAGTAAAAGAGATCATTTTAACAACTAAAACTACGAAGAAGCATCCTTCAAAAATCTGCAATATTGTGCGTGAATGAAAACGCGTTAAGAAGGCGCCCTAACTCGTAACAGAAACGTATCCTCTCTCTCTCTCGTCTTAAGGCCAAGAATGTCTCTTTGAAGACAAGACAGGCTGATCCAGAAATCTGCCATTCCTCCTCTCCCTGAGCTGATGCTTCCCTACAGGCTCTTGTTCCCTTGAGAAAGAGTAGAGCTTGTTGCAACTTTTTTTTTTTTTACTTTTCAGTCTGTTTTCTCTACAGGTTTTCACTTCTCTGCCACTCAGTCTGAGCTCATTCTGGTAACTAGCACTTTTCTTCTGCCTTAGCAAATGCAGGAGCTCCTGCTCCGGGTGCCCTTTTCCCCAGTTGTTCTTCTGGGAACAGAATGGGTGTTACTACTGTAACAAGAGAGAAGCAAACAAAGCCTGCTTTCCTGTAGCTTCAGCATTTTCAGTCCTCAATTTGATCTTAAACTGTCAAAAATCTCATTTATGAGTTATGACTTCAGATTGGATCCTCTGTTGTCTGGTGCAGTGTCGGTGGGAGTGAAAGCTCTGCCCTTGGGGCACAGGAGCATCCCTCCTGTGCGGATGCTTTGGTGCGGACCCAAAGCTGACCTCACGCCGAGGGCTCTGCTGCAGGTAATGCTCAACGGGGTCACTGCTGGCTTTTTTCATCGACTACTCCTTTGATGAAAGTTGCCGGTAAGCTCCAAAGTTATTGTGGGCGACATGAGATAAAAAGTGATTAAATAACCCTTGTTCCTGAAAGAACAACCAGGCAGCTAATAATAGAAGCAGCTGTTTTCAGTAGCTTGCTGTTCCATTTATATTTTTCTCGCTCTTGCTCTCACAACACTACTTCTAGGATGTGCTTAGGCTTTATTCCAACACATCACAGGCCTCTAGACCTACCCACCATTCTACCAACCTCTTCAAAACAACCTGCGCAGTGACCTGGGGCATTGCTCATCTCTCTTACTTGGGAGATGATGGTTTCTATCATCAGCTCTCTTGTGTCTTGCACCTGCAGAAGGTTCATTCCACTTCCCATCCTGGAATTTAGTATTTCTCCATTCCTCTGGTCCTTTGCCTGTTGAGCATTTTAGACGTATTTTGCAGTAACTTATTAAAAAACCTAACAACAACAAAAAGGCCAGCGCCACCCCCTCAGCCCAAACAGAAACCACACTGCCGAGAGCCCATGCATTTTGAGATCGTGGTTTGGTTGGCTGCTCTAATGAAGTGATTTCAAAAGAGTGAAGTGACGGAATATGCTCACTCTTAGCAGTTTAGACATCATGAAAATATCAGCAGAGAAATACACCCTAAATTTTTGAATAGGTACGTATGGGATAGTGTTTTCATTTCTATCCAAAAGGACAGATCTCCCAGAAGGAGTATACACCTTTATACTTTTTTTTTTTCTTTTCTAATGTCATCCTATTTAAAGAAATGGAAGGCTACTTCTGGTGGGCTTAATTAATTAGTTTTTAATTCAAATTCCCCTCTCACCCTCCCTCAAGAAATTCCCCTGCAATTTGCCATCACGGCATTGCAGAAATCTTTTTTAGATCTTGGTAGCTGATGTAAAGTTGTCTGAGAACAAAAACTACTTTTGAACAGATTAATTTAAATATACCTATTCAGATAGGAAAAAAGCAGAAGTAGATACCCTAGATCTTCAAAATTAACTTTCATTTTAAGTAGTTTCTCAAAGAAAGAGGAGAACCTCAGTATTACATCATGTCTTTTCAGAAATACTAATTTTTAAACACCAGAAAACTTTTTTCCCCTGCTTTATGTTAATGGTCTGATTTTTAGCCTGATAGTGTCTGTTAAAATGAAATCATACAGACTTAAAAATATCTTTTCTGACAGAAAGAGACAAGTCTAAGCATATCACAGCCAACGGGAACGCATGCAGTTCAGGGATTTTGTTGTTGTTATAGATCATAATATTCTCATAATACAAGAGTGATTACGGAAATATGGCATAGTCTTATTTTGTCTGACATTGTGAAGAAAGAAAGACTTAAAGGATTAGTCTTGGTAACTTAGCTGTTCCTTTGCAATGTATTGTGATATAACAGAAAATAATGCGGTGCATATCCTGAACATGAAAGAGAGCCTCTGGTCAGAATCTCGTTAATGCCAGAAATGATTTAAAGCCAGCTAACAGTCCCAGTTTTCTGTCCCAGAAATGACAACACAAGATGTGCCACCTCTTATTCTAATGCTACATAAGAGCTTATCATGCATATGATTAAGATATCATTCAACGCGACTAATTCCTCAAGATTCACTTCTCTTCATTGTTAGAAACCTGAGGACAGCACAAGAAAGCAGGATTATGTTTTAGATGGAAGCTGCTACTTTGTCAGGGAATGGAACTATCAAGCCACTTTCTTTTCCATTCTCTGTTGAGAGGGATGGGTAAGGGGCAAAGTGGACTGGTTTTCACTCAAGTAAGCTAAGCACTTAATTTACACATTCATGGGACACAAAGCTTCCCCCACTGTGCTAACAAATCACCGTAATGAAGCGTTTGCACACCCACACACAGTTATACACACGCTATCACTCAGCTTGCACCTGCAATGATGGTGAATAGCTGTGTAATTGCATATATAAGTTGTTGAAAGAACAGCCACTAGGCAAGGTCTATATAGCTACAACAAGTGCCTGCTTTTTTTCTCCACATTGCTGTGGTTGGCAAATTTTCCAAAGCTGTTTTCCCACAGAAAATCCTGCCCTTCCATTATACAACTCTCAAAGGGGGAGCCTGTGTCAGCTCTACGGGTGTTGGTGTTGAGTCAGGACAATGATGGGTGACTGCTCCTTGGCTGTGGCTCCTGCAGTCGGAGCTGTGTCCCCCCGTTCCCGGCGCTGAGGAGCTCAGAGCAAGGGCGAGTGCTGGAGGGACGAAGTTCAAGTCTGTTCGGATCTTACAGCTAAAGGAAGTTGTGTAAAGACGTCAAAAACTGGTACTAGAAGATTCCCCCGAGACTAACAAATACTACATGCTGAATTCTGCAAAATTTGTCTTGTATGTGCTGCTCATGGCAGTGCTGGATTTTCTTGCTTATGGCTTCCGCATCAGATCTGATGGTCATTTGGTACCAGAAATCAGTCATCCTAGCTTCAGAGGGGCCTCTGAAGTGCTGAAGTCATACCACTTCATTAAACATCCACATCGTGTCCCAAACTTAACCATCATGACTGTTGGTGTGAAATTTTTAATTATACTTTCTCAAAATCCATTTTTTGTTCCCTCAGCTTTCATGTAACATCCATCCGTGCACAAACCCAAACCACTGGTAACTCAGGCGATTTGTATCCTCCAGAACCAGCACGCAGGTTCCCTTGTAGGCATTTTACCATTGCACCATGTAGATAGATTTTTCTGCACCACAGCGATGGCCAAGCTCTTGGGTGAGCTCTAGGATTGCCATCAGGTTTTATTCATATTTCAGTTTTTACCACTGTTGCTGAAAAAAGGTGGGAAAAGGAGAGGTAAGAAGGGGATGGGAGCTGTCATCTGTTAACCTCTGTATTTTGGGGTGTTTTCCTGTTAATGTATTAGGTGAAAACCACAACCCAAAGGTGGTCTGGATTTCCCACATTTCCTTCCTTCATTTCTCACGTTACCATTCACCCATCGAGCCTGTGCCCACATCCCCAAACTACCTCTGAGTGAGCTCGGGAGAGACTGACTGAGAGCACCAACTTTGGCCTTAATCTCCACCTATAAGAGGTGGCGCAAACTTCAGCTGTAGTTAGGACTGAATTTCAGCTGATGAACTACTGCTCTAAGAGCTGCTTCTCTGAAACAGTTTAGAATGCAGAGCCAGGGATGAAGCCATTTGGCCATCATAAGAGAAAAGAACAAAGCTTGTAGATTCAAGAGGATTTAATTGTGCAACGGCCTTGTAGAAGTGCTTTGCAAATCTAGTCTGATAGTCCTTAAGAAATATTTCATAACCACCCTCATTCTTTCCACCAAAAATTACATTTACACTTGTAACACCCATTCTATTTCCAGAATATTCTTATCTTCCCCTCCCTGAAAAACACTCCAGAATCCCCAACCCTAACCAAAGTTTGGCCCCACAAAAAAGAGAAGAGCCAGGTAATTATGTCTACAAGTAACTAAGTTATTGCTAATGATTTTATGCAGAAAGCGCTCAAACACTCGGATCACAGACAGCATAAAAAATATATATATAACAGCCCTAACAGAATGCCAGGGTTTGAAGGGGCCCAAATAACCCATCCTGATGATGTGACTGAGCCCTGATGGGAAGGGCTGGAAGGACCATTTTACTGCTATTGCATGTGGGATACTTGTTCTGTAAACAACAGAACCTCAGTTCTTCTGGGAATACCGCACTCGCTTCTGAAAAAATACAGTTTGCTGTTTGTTAGTTCATGATATGTACTTTGTTTACTATACAATAAGAGATTTAATGAAATGGCTTGGGGACTGAAACAGAATTTTTCAGCTATCCATAATTTTGTAGCTGATTTAACCATTCACCTAGAACTGTGATGCAGAGCAAGTAATTGCACATGTTAATGGCAATTACAATAACTAACAAGCATAATTAAGTGGTTTGCATATGCACTCATGGGATTTTTGTGCATACAAATGATTTGTATATTTTGGCATCTGATTTCACAAATTTTTGTCATTGTATGTAAAAGAACTCTGCTTTATATGCTGTTGCCATGCCTATTTCATTTTACACAATATATTACTCTAAATGTCCAAAGCATTTAAGCACACAATTACCACTGATACAGATTTCAACCAAACGATTGTAATTCACTGACCACTTAATGAGATTGGATGAATAATGCTCTTTTTTTAATCAAAGACCAATTCTTGTGTGTTTGTCTAGTTCTCTGGTAGATCCAGGACTGTCTTACTTACTAGAAATACATTTTAGAAACATGGTTTTGTAACTGAACTTTTGAAAAATCCCTTTGTGTATCTTTGGGACCTTTCTTGAGAATATACCTGTGGAAGGACCTACTGACCGAAAAGCTGATAGTGCAGGGGCCAGCATTTGCCAGGCTGCTTTTCTTTGGTTTTGTTTTATTGCTTCGATGGTCCTTTTTTATTTTAAATTTTTTTAAGATTTAATAGGACACGCTCCTAAATTATTACCCCATCCCTGCTCTTTAAGTTATGCTTTCAGTTTCTCAACAGTCGCTCTATTTAATCTTGTCACAGTGGTTTTAGATGTGGCAAACACACTGGTTCTGAATTGGTAAAGAGAGGTTACTGTGCGCTGGCTGAGACAGGGAGTGCTCGTTCTGGAGCTGCGTATCTCAAGGGTGTGATCGTCTCAGGAGCAGAAGAAAAAAACAGTCTTTTCATTCCCATTTAGAAAGGGCCAAATTTTAGTTTGAGTGGCACCCAGGTTGTCTGAATGCACCAGAAACACAGGAGCTGTCATTAAGCTTATCTGCTTTCACTTACTCCTGGTTTCTCTGCACCAAAGACGTGCCAGTTCCTTTCCAGAGTAAGGTGGAGTCCTCCAGGAGACTACAGCTGATGTGACTGTTTGGCAGTCCCTATTTTTCTCTTTATATCTTCACTTTTGGAAAATTCTGCTGAGATCAGCCTTGAGGTATCTGCGTAATCCATTTCACCATGAAATGGAAAAAAAGAAATGGGAAAGCACCCCCTCACCTCCGAGAAGCAGCACACGTGGGAGCACTCTCCAGGAAGCTGTGGCTGCACCACTTGTATGGTTTGGCAGTTTTATAATGCAGCTCGGCATTTTTCAGGGAGCAGAATGACTCACTGCAGAAGAGACAGAGCTAATGATGGTTGGAGAGCTCTAATGATGCCTTTTGTGTACAAACAAAGTACAAATCCATTATATTCTGCTTTCATTTTATTAATTAGTCATTCATTACCCAACGCACTATCAATTAAGCCTCTCTGAAGAAATTTTTAATATCCTCCTGTCTCTGATTAAATGCCTGAATTGCTGGAACAGGTTTAGTTTCCCTCTACAGGACAGACAGACCCTCGTCCAAACCTGTAATGGTTAGGGCTCAACCTAAAACCAATCTGCAGGAGCGTCTCAATATGCTCATGTCTGACACTCTGAGTCAGCCTGTGCTGGAATGAAGCATGTAGGAAAACCCAAGAACAATCCATGTTTATTAAAATCACAAATTCTTATTTCAGACCATTTGCAAACAGATAAAGTATTTAAATTCTCACAAGCAACATACCAAATGGCCATGTTACTCTGAGAACACACTCAAATGGTTTGATCTGTTCTAATTTGGCTAATTTCTCCTAGAAGTTATGGTGGTCTCTCCCATTTAACAAAATTAGGCAACATCTGTAGAAAGCAAGGTTTGAATAACCGAGCACATGTTTTGCACACAAGCAAATAAACTTAATTAAGATTTGCTCTCAGTCATAGAGTGAACTGACATAAGGTACTGGACTAGAGCTGAGCAATGCCGCTCGTCTGTGGGTGCTGAGCTCAGCCAACACGCGTTTGGAGCACTGCAGAAATGACCTCCCAAGTGCAAGTTGGTGATAGCGTCGGGAAAACTGTAATGCAACCACAGGGAATACGCAGACAGAAAGCAAGAAGGTGCCAAGCAATTGCATCTAACTAAAACCGTAAGGGCTGTAAAACCAAATTTGGGTCACCCTGTAACCTTCACTAGTAACGACTAATCTTCCTAAACTTACTGCTTCTCTACCAGTCAAAAATGCCCAGACTTTTGCCTCGGGTTCCCTAGATGACCCGTAATGGCATTTTATTTAACTGATGCTGACTTGAAACATGAACAAATTTTATCCTTCTCAAAAATAGGTAGAAATGAGAATTAGAGAGAAAGCCCTCCTTCTTTTTATAGTCACAGTTTGCATTTCATGCATGGCAGTAGCTCTAAGGCACTGAAGCTATTAGATCATTTTTAGTTTTACCTGTTACGTGAGCTGTTTTAGAAGAGAGAAAATCCTACTCAAGTATATTTAAAGATAAAAGCAAAACCTGAAACACAGCATTTTGAACGTATGCCAGCATCTGCATCAATGACATTCATGAGCCAACTGCACTCTGAAAGAATCACACAGAGCCTGAATTCACAGCCTGACCCATCGCAGCAAAACCTGCCAGATTCAATGGCTGCAGTTGTTTAAATCCACTCTAGCACTGAGAGACAGCAATCGTACAGCCCGGCCACGGCGCTTCGTTCTGTCAGTGGCTTACAGCAGTTTTTACCAGTCACAACAGCAAAGGGTGGGTTTATACTCAAATGGGTGAAGGTCGTTGTATGGGGAAGCCACTAGGTTACCTGCAGTGTGACTGGTACCTAACACGCCTGGCCACCTCTAGGTCTCTAAGGGGCTGGGTTTTCATCTGGTGGCAAATGCCTGTGTTGAGTGGAATCAGGATAGTTAACTCAAGCTGGAACCAGCGTGTTCTCTTATCTTTCACTTTCTCCCACATACACCCCCATTATCTTTCAAATGTTCTAATTGATTCTGCTGGGCATCGGAGGAGAAGAGAAGCAAGGTAGCTTCTTGTCAGAGTAACTGCCTTAGTCTCTGTTCCAGCTGAGATGAGAAGCTTGTGTACCCACGTGTTTAGGAAAGTAATCTTGAACTGCTGTTGAAGAACCAGCCTGGAAAAGTAACACAAATATGTATAATGAAACGTAAACTGGGTGGAGGGCATAAAACCCTCTAGTCTATTGCCTTTGCAGGGGGCCATTAATGCTTAGAATGCAGTCCTGAGTGTTGTCTCCACCCGAGTGGGCAGTGTTGCAATGCCCGTGGTGCCTCCTCTGGAGTCAGTTCCTAGTTGTTAGTCACAGCTCCTGGGCAGGGGCAACACCCACAGCAAATGACAGAGTTGCCTCCCTGCTTACTCTCTTCCCATCCACTAGAGGCAAATGTTTACCTAATGAAGAGCTAAAGAGACAGCCTGGTTTGGGTTTGTTTTTTCCCCTGAAGTCTCTAACAGTATTTCAACCAGTTGTTCACATTTTTCTATTGTGTTTGTGCTTCCATTTATTTCACAATGATTTGGGGGTGCTTAGTGCTTTGCAATGTTTCAAAACCAGAGGAATGTGGAATTCAGGCTTTGGTACCCATTCCTGCACAGTCCTGTGAAACTCAATGGAAGATGGGGTCTTAGAAATAACCACTGCATGCTAACATTCTACTAGAAGGACTGCTCGTGATCCAACATGCCATTTAATTTTTTCTTATGCTTTCATAACCTGTGGATATATGGGTTGTACATATTTTATATACACTGACTACTATTTTTAGCCAAAGGTATTTTTGCTTCAAGAAGCTCCCATTGCATCTGATTGGCCTTTTCCTCTGGTCTGTTACAACCTCTGGGTTGACTTAGAGCACTAATGATGTCTTCCTGAGGTACTTCCTTTACCAAAGTCACCCATTTATGAAACAAGAGACTGAAACGTACAGGGACTCTAGTGAAGATCAAAAGAATCCACATCTTAAATGTCATCTTTCATTACCGCTATGCAAGTGAGAATAGAAAAATATATCTGCCTGTCCTCTGTATCACAGGATTTTAGACACAAAGACCTTCATCCTGTAGATGTAGTAGAAAGATGCTAAAACAGGTTTCTTGTTAAAAACTACCATTCACTCTATTTTTCTAATGCAAGAACATCTATGTTTTCAGGAACAGAAGTCACATGTTGCTAAAGTAAAAGCTGAAAAGATCTTTTAGTTTCCATTGAAGAAAACAGTTGAACTTCCATCTACTTCAAAGAATCTCTATAGGTACTCCTGGCCATTTTAGTGGTTCTCTCTAGTAAATCCGAAGGCAAGAAGATCAGTTGTCATGGGAACTGGCAACAGATGACTCAAGAAAACAAAATTAAATGTTGGCTTGATGTCAACAGCTAATCTAGTGCCCTGCCAGCTGAAATCACAGTTAACACGAACCATGCCTAACAAGCTGTGATTTGAACAGAGTTGCAGCCAAAGATACAGTTTCTCACCCCATGAACAGGAGAACATTTTAAAATTTGAAACTAATGAGGGGAACTAAAAAGTTTGGGAACAGTGAAGCTTCAAAAACATTGTTTATAATTGTTGAGTTAGACCCTTAACAGCTATAAATCAGTGTTCCTTCTTCGACATCAAAATCATGATATCAAATTAATTACCATTTCAAGATCTGTCTTAGCGTTTTCAGAATCCATAAGGTTGATTTGTGCTGGGACACAGTCCAAAAATTGTTTCAAATTGTGGTTGTAGCCCATCTGTTATCTAGAAAATCCAATTCTTATGCTATAAGCTATTTTGCAAAGGAACATCTTTAACCATATCATTTTTAGACTTGGAATTTAAATAAATACTCTTTTTTCTAAAGAATCATATCTAGCTCCTTTTATTCATCGGTGGTAGACCTTAGGGCCTAAAGGGCTACATTTAGAACTTTAATTCAGAGAATATAAAAAAAAAAAATGTCTTTTATATACAATAATGGAAAATACAGTCTCAGTTAAGAACAGTCCGCTAATACTTGGCTCCTCCTAGTGACTGTTAAATTAGCCCATATGGAGTGTAATAGAAAATAGAACAGTCTTGAAATAACATAAGGGTGTGTTTACATATACAAGGACTATGAAAATCCATGCAGTTTAATTTATGAAAGTACAGTGGATTAATTAACTATTATAATCTATGTGGACACGCATGTAGAGAATTAAAGTGAGCTCTATTTAATTTAGCTTCATTCTTTTCCAAAGTAAATGAACCTAAATTGAATTAAGATTACTTTAATACTAAGAGAGAGTATTCATGCAAATTTAGTGTGGTTTAATTAAGCCACTCCAAGCACACACAGATAATATGGGTTAGATTTTGTAAGCACTGCAATGTAAAAAAGCCCTTAGATGCCCTATATAGGCCTTCTGAGTTACCATTTCACATGCATCTAGATAATTTTAAAGTCAGGAGTAGATTCATCTTGATCTACCCAATGCATCTCCAAGTTTGGAGATTCAGCTCAATCTCCAATGCACGTTTCAAGTCCACATTCAAAGGAAGTATGTCAGCTAAACCTACACAAAAAGAATCACTAGGTTTGTGAAAGGCTATATACATCTGTTCAAAGGAGTGAAAATGTCCATTTGTCTCAGTCTGCACAGAAGGGGCATACACGTTACCTTTGACATCTTTCTTCCCTGGAGGATGAAGCTGAGGAGTAGACAAGGAGAAGTGGAAAGAGAAATAGACTTTTGCTGTGGCAGCGCAGTGCCTGGTTCTTATGTGCATCTGAGACACTGCAGACGTGCTGTAGACAGCTTCTGTGGAAGTTAATTTGTGGCTGGCCTATCATGAAGCAAAGAGGGAGCTGTACTACAATATCATGTCTTCTGAGATTGTGCAGTTTGTGATCTTTGTTCAAGACTGTGTGCCTAAAGGCACGATTTAGCCCATATTTTGTACATAGGCAATTCAAAGAGAAATAGATGCAAGTGCAGCGCACAATTCATCTGGCTTTTCTTCCACCACACATACAGGTAGCTGCATTGTGTGTTACTAAGAGTAAATAATGTTACAAACTGTATCTCACACCTAACCGTTTCATTGTATTCTGCATAGAATGCTCTCTATATAATGTAGTTAATGAATAAAATTTAAGGTGTTTTTTATAAAATCTCCTCTACCAGGACTGCTTATTTCCAACAAGTGTTTTACTAGATTGCTTTGGATTTTTGATGGATTTTTGACTTTTTCATGAAGGAGGGTCCCTGTGGGAGGGTGTGTGACTCCGGAGCTGGCCTTGGTGCTGAACACGGAGCGGTCTCTGGAGCGCGTTGGTGCCACTGGGACCCCAGGGCTAGAGAGGGATGGGTGTTTATGAGGGTATCTATCACCTTGGTGTATCTTACTCTTACTAGATGATTGGTGTAGAGCCAGTCTCAAACTCTTACAGCAATTTTTGAGGCTGATGAAGAGAGACTGAAGCAGTCAATGAAAGCATTATTAGACAAAAATTCAGCTGATTTGGATCTATGTATAGATCATAGAATCATGATTCTCCTTTTTTTTCTTTTTTTTCAAATGAAAAGGCAAGAGAGACTGTGAAGTAAGGCTCATCTAATGTGAGAAGCAACAGGAGAAAAATCTTAAAGGGAATTATAGTTCAGTGTTACTGCTTTTTGACATCGCTCTTTTCGCTTTCTTTTCTGGTGGCTGGTGAAAAAATAGTCATCCCTGTTTCAAGTGATATGGTCTGTGGGGATGAATGTTAGATGTTACAAGGATCTTACTTCAACAGGTGAGAAGAGAAATACGTATTGTGTGTGATATTAGGTAATATCTGTAAAGCTTCCCTCAAAATTGTATTTGGAGCTCAAAATAGCAAGTTCAATTCCAAATACAAAAATTGATTGCAAGAAGTTAAACAATACCAGCTGCTGGTTATCAACAACTGTTCTATTCCTGCTGGTTGTCTTCTTTGTATTCAGCCAAAAGGAACCTGAGTTACTATTTCTTGCTTTACAAGAGTTACACTAGCGGCCTAGAATAGTGGATACTTTATAGGTTTCTAAGCTTTTCTAACTATGGTCAAGTGGAATTTTCTATTGTGCTTCAGCGTTTCTGCCTGAAAGTCAAAAACATACATTTGGGACATCAGGTAAATATACAGGTAAATAACTGATGGATGTGGACACGGTTTTTCTTTGTAAGGGTTACATAAACCGGTCATAGGGTGATTCAGGTTGGAAGGCACTGCAGAAGATCATCTGGTCCAGTACAAAAGTTCTTTACAAGGAAGAATTTCTACTTTCTCAGAGGATGCCATGTTTGGAAAATACACTGAATTATGAAGTTTTATCTTGTGATTGCAGGAACAAGTGTATAACATGATTACATTTCTTTATTCTGTCAAATACTGTAAGATGAGCTCTTATTCCTGTGGAAATCAGTACCGGTGAAATAAAAAAATGCAATGTTAGATCTTTCACTTCGTTTGGAGTAGCACTTATGTATAATCAGTTTAGAGTCAAATTATCCAGCTTTCATTCATAGAGTAATGCTTTGCTGTGTAGATAATCACAACAGTGGTCAACAGAAATATGTGTGATTTAGTGACGTGAGTCATACTGGCGGCATCTGCCCTTTGCAGCCCGATCCCCACACTTGGAACAGCTGTATGTACTGTCACGGTAGCTAACAAGCTGTGTCAATGACAGCTTTACCAATGGATAGTATTTCCCATCCACTGGATTCATTTACAGGATTATAATGAGTATTGATAGAAAGCCCTTGAGTTCTGACACTAGTGCAGCTGGAATACTGCATTTATCATTCTTCACCTATGCTGTTAAGACCAGGCTTAATGATTTTAATAATAGCTCAGTGTTACACTGAGTGGCTTCTGTCTGAAGAACTAACCACGAAACGGAGCTAGCACTGGTATACTCTTGAAATAATCATTTCAGACGTACGTGAAACAGATGTGGTACTACACATTCCCCATTGGCTAAATTAGGACTCCAGAGCGTTGACTGTGCTGGGAATAGGCAGCAGTATCTGCTCCTGACCTCTCACCTTCTCTTCCCTCTTACACTCACAGGGTAAGAAAATCACATGTAAGAGATATAAATACAAAGAAAAAACATATTTACATTTTCAGCCCTTCACCATTCTGCTGTTTTCCCCTTACAGTAATTTCTGGGCTTGGACAGGATTTTATACAATTCAGTTGCATAACAACCTTTCAGTGAACCATTAAATTGCTTACACATACAACAAATTTTTATGACAGATGATAAAAATAAAAAATGACAAAAGGCCTTATCGAGAAAACAAAAGGAACTTCTTGCCACATTTAAAAAACAAAAAATATCCTAATTAAGTCTGATCAAGAGACACAGGGATAGTGGTATATGAATTTTGTAGCTTTTGAAAAGACGTTTTAGGACATTTTAAAGATACTTCCAGGAATACACTGGAACTTCTGGTCTCTCATTTTCTACTAACTACAACGTTCATTCTAAATCAGAAAAGGTTACAAATGTTAATTATTGAAGTAGTAACAAAGTTCTCCAAACATGTTAAGTGTATTCAAATGAAAAAGACTGTAAAATATGAGGAATTTCTTCAGGTTTGTGACAATAGGAGAACACGTTTCGTTCTACAGCCCTTCTAAACCTACTCTCAAAGGTTCTGGTTTAAAGAATAGTTGTTTCCAATTTTTATGAATATGCCTCTTCTACAGGTGTTCATTAAATCTGATAGAAGGAGGTCTCAAAATTGAGTCCAAACACAATTTATGTGGATTTAGGAAATACTCCATAAGTTCCAGTCCTGATTTCATCTAATTTAAAACCTGTTCAAGAGGGATTCCTCAAATGCCAGTTTTTCTTCAGTGTGTTTCAAAGAGTCTACTGAGTCTATTTGAAGAGTTCTAAAATTAGCACTCAGCATTCTGATACACAGACAGATTTTCACATGATCATTTTTTTCTTGAAAAACAGGAATCGGAAGCAAAACACCTTGCATTTTCAAGGTCACCTAGCCAATGTGCCCCTACCCATCATTTCTCAATGGGGAAACAAGATTTTTTCGTAACCATCTGGAGGTTTTTATGCCACGTCTGTGCTACGTCAATTACTCAAGTCATTACCTGGTAACTTTGACAATTTAATCTCTTCTCATGGACAGACTTTTAAACAAACTGCACAATAAAACACTGGCAGATGGAATGTTGCCCAGCTTTAATGAAAGGGCTCACCATTCAGTACCAGCAAAGAATATCTTACATTTTAGCTGTAATCCAAAGATGATCTATGATCTCATAAATAGATGAATGTCTTCTAGTCAGTCTTTTGGGGCCAGTCTTTTTCCAGTGGTGCCCAGTGACAGGACAAGAGGAAATGGGCACAAACTTATACATAGGAAGTTCCACCTAAACATGAGGAGGAACTTCTTCACTTTGAGGGTGGCAGAGCCCTGGAACAGGCTGCCCAGGGAGGTGGTGGAGTCTCCATCTCTGGAGACATTCAAAACCCACCTGGACACGTTCCTGTGCAACCTGCTCTGGGTGGACCTGCTCTGGCAGGGGGCTGGACTAGATGATCTCCAGAGGTCCCTTCCAACCCCATGTGATCATGTGATTCTGTGATTCACACTGACAGCTGAAATGTAGAATATTATAGCCAAAACTATTACCACATGCATACAAGTTTACATGAAACATTTAGGATGCTTTATGAAATTCACATACTTAAAGTATGTTTGCTGTGAAAAAGCTTAACAAAAAACCTAGTTCTCCAGTATATGGAAAACATGGAAGTGTATGAAGGGAGTTCAGATTCTTAAAGAGATATTTTTAAAAAAAGCATGAATTCATTGTAGAGTTTATTTATCCCTGCAGTGGAAGTTGCTGGACGTGCTTCATGTATAGAATTGTAAAAATTAGAGTTCTGAGTCTTATGCAAAAACGCAAGATTAAAGTCTGGGTTCTGTTAAGGAAGAAAAATTCTATTTTATTTATGGCAATGGAAAATCTGAACCTGAAATTAAGCCATTCCAAGCTTTTGGGGAATTTTGCCCATCAGCAAGAGTACAAAATATCAACTCTGTCAATATGTTCATTCATTTGTTAGCTCAGTCCTGTATCAAGTCTCAACTTGCCGTGGCACCCTCCAGCACATCCTGAGCAGCCACCACACAACTGCTCCATGGGATAACAGCCCGTTCTGATGGCCTAAAGACTTCTAAGATCTTTTATATTTTTCAGCAAACTATTTAAGAAGCTTTTGCCAGATTTTTGAACTTGCATGCCTAAATTTCAAGCATTTAGAAGCTTAGCAAATGTGGTTTTAAAACTCAAAGAAGTATGTTTGCGCATAAGGCATCTCACTGACAGATGAATCCTATTAACCTTGTTAAGACTACATACTTACATTTAAGCACGTTTGGGAACTTTGCTGGGCCAGAATCTTTAATTTTTAGTAGAGATTTTGTTTAATATTTTTTATTTACATTTGAAAGTTAGGCCTTTGGTTGTCATAGCTTTTTCAGAACTTTGGTAAGAAGAAGGGATGATTTCTGTACACAGAATGGTGAGACAGTCATTGTCTAAGGACTTCAGTATAAGCAGGGAAGTGTACTTTTAGATACACATGTTTGTCCTTTTTCTTGTTCAACTATATCTTATACTTTTCCGTGTTTCACTCAGCTGTCCATATTCTGATCAGAGGCTTATTTACCTGCCCAATCTTAGCATTCCTCCATTGAGAAGCAATTAAGAAAAGGCTAGTCCTGCAAGCAACCAGGGGAAGAGACTTAGAAGATGACTCAACATCCTTCTCTCTCTTACGATACAGCACAGGAAGATCATTAGACTTTGTAGCACACGCCTGAGAGATTATGAAAGGAAGAATTTACTGAGTAACAACTACATTGATGGCCGGATACTGATGGGTCAGGATAATGCTCATTAGCAAATGAAATACTAAAAGTAAAAGTGGGAATTTTTTTTCCAACTTACCATTGTATTTGATTGTCTAAGATATCCAATCTGTTGTCACATTACAGATATAATTACATAAAAACAATCAGAAAACACAGATTTATCAAAAGGCAAAGTTCCCAAATTTCTGGGCTTGAGAGAATAAGATATTCTTGAGAGAATAAGATATATTTCTGAAACGCAAGAAAATTTCTCAGAAAATGTAAGGAAGTACTTAGCTATTTTATATATATACACACACACATTATATATACGTAAAACAAAATATTTGACCTAAGTTATGCCATTGATATTAATTAAAAGACTCCCAATGATGTTAACAGTCATTGAAACAGTACTTCATTCGACTTCTTCCTTAAAGCATCCCTCAGGCAATAAGTAGCAGAGTGTCCACTGAAGTCCTGTTTATGACAGAAAGTCTCTGCCTCTCTTTTATGTATGTTCATTGAGTTAACATAAATCAATCTTATATTATGCATATAGTCGGTGCACCTTTTTTCAGAACAAGCATGTTCTCAGATGCAATGGATCATTCAGTCACTGACTAAACTATTCTGGAAAATAAATGTGGGAGGGTGTAGAAGATGCATGAGAAGACTCAGTAAGAGAAAAAACTATTAATACATATTTCATGGGGGAAAAAAAAGGCTGATTTAATTTAAATTTGTAAGATTTTTTTTTCAGTTATTTAGGTTTTCTCCCTGGATTTTGGAAGTTCACTAGCCATTTTAAGAGCAAGAGGTATGCTCAGTGCTCTGAAGTGGAACTGTTTGCCAGAACACTATTTCAAGAATTACATGACCTAATATCTACAGAAGCAGACAGTGCCCAGTTTATTTTAAAAGTATGTTCCTTTGGAACTGAAAAATTATAACTTTGGAACACAGGTTTAATGTCCAACATTTCAATCTACTAACAGATGTAAAACGATACTGCTCGATTGTAGGGACAAGGCATTTCTGAGCAGTCAACAAAGAGCTGAAGCAGCTGCAGGATGAGGTTTCCACAAAGAATTGGGAATAGTGATGATGTTGGAAAGTGCAGAGGAATTCCTGTCCCCATGGGTTTGGCCAGTTCTGTGCAGACACCTTGCAAGGAACTGTCTTCTTGGACAAGAACAGGTTTTCACTTTGATATTTTCTGCATCATTGGCACAGAGTGCTTGAACAAAACAGTCACTACGGGTTTAAGTCTGCTCTTGCCTTCAAGCAAAAAAGCCAGTGTTTTTAAATTTAGATTGTAATAATATGTTCCCAGTGACAAAATAATGTACAAAAGCATCCTGAGATACAGCTCGCATGAAGTTTAGAGCAATGCAGCTGTTCCCTGAGAGTCCTCTCCTGTTTCTTTTAAATCTGGAGCATCTGCCTTTCCAAAACACTTCAAGTGTTAAGTCTCCCTAATGAAGGCATTTAGGATCGCAGGAAGGAAAGACTGTTTTCCTGCCTTCTGGGAAGTATGGTTAAGTCTGGGTGGGGAACCATATGAAATTTAAATATTCTAGAAAAAAACAGTAAGGGAAAAGCCCAGATCAGGCTTTCAGTACTGTAATTTAAGCTGGACTCTTTTCAAACAGTGCTGAAGCGGTTTGCTGACAGTGCTGTAAGACAGAATTGCCTTGGGAGAAGGGAACGGCAGGTTTGATGTGGCTGACCCAAAGTTCCAGTGGGGCTGGAGGCACTTTAACGACCAAAACATCTCCAATGTGTTTGTTTCTGGTGTTAAACCAAGTCTAGAGGTCTCCTCCAGCATTTCCAAGGAAAAATCCATACTGGCTAAACAGTGACTTCCAGCTTCTACAGCAGAGAAAAAGAGAAACTTTTGCAACAAAGAGAAGTTGATTTGCAGATTTTCATCTGGTTCTTCATTTAGAAAACTGAGCCCAATTCTGAGCATTACGTGGGTTTCACAGTTGCATACAGTGTGCTATTAATGATCCAGGCGCCTGTCAGCGAAGACATGATTTTCATGGTTAAAATAGGAAATGCATTCAGCTGTTTTACATAATATCAACAGACCTGGATAGAGCCCAGAGGGTCCAGCCCTGTATTCCTGTGCGACTGGGAAAGGAGAAAGTGGAGGAGTTTCAAGGGAGAACAGTAACAGAGGGTGAAAGGAAAGAACCGGTTTCTTCCTGGGCTTGAGCTGCTGCATTCCGTGTGCTCCGAGCAGCAGCAGCACCCCGAGGTAAGGAGCAAGGAACAGAAGAAATGAACAGAAAAATGGATAAATACTTAGTTCCTGCTACTCATGCCTTATTTTGTTAAACTCTCTATCGCACTTACTTGGAATTTTAAATGAGGTGAGTGGGCATTATGTACCCTAAAGCTTTGGGCATCTTTAAAATATTTCTGAGTTTCTATATTGAGGGCATGCAGGTAGCTTTTAACATTAAGGAATTAGGATATTTTGCTTGTGATACAATATGTAAGAATGTGTTGTCTCTGTGATCATGAGGAATACAGAAAAAAATATTCCCTGGCTGTCTTTTAGCTGAAAAAGTAGGATTGTTCTTTCATGCTCTGTGCTCCAAAAATCATACATTTCATAACCATGAATGTATTCCTCCAAAACGAGGAATCAGTGACGGTGCTGGCAGATTAATTGCATAACTCTTACACGTACTTCATTGCAATACTGCTATGTGCATGTTTTCCATAGGAAGAGGGATTTATGCCTACAGTTCTGTTGCAGAGAAGCTGGGGGGGGCAGGGAATGGGAAATTTTTCCCACAGCAAGTGTCATGATGCTTTTTAGTTGAGTTGTGTATTGGATTGTGGTCTCTTTCCTCCTGGCTCTGATGAGAAAAAGTCTCCCTAAAAGATCCAATGGTGTAAGAAAGCTTATTGCTGTGAAACCTTTAAATCTGGTCAGGGAATCTAACAGTTGTCCAGCATTATTACGATTGCATTTTGCTGTATAGCTTGAAGATGCAGAATATTTTTGTGCTACCTAGTACTTAAGACATTGATGTATATTTGTTTTCAACCTACAACTGAAAAAAATCAGTTGAAAAGAAATGTAGTATTTTGTAAAATCTGAACTTTTCCAAAATGTATAAAACAAATTATTGAGGCATTCAGAAGGAGATCCTTTTTTATACAAATTTGGATACGTATTATGATTAAAATAAAATGCCTGGTGAAATTAAATTCACATGGCTAAAAAAAAGTCACCAATTCCCTTCCTCTCTCACTCTTCCTACACACTTTATTCATCTGGTATGTAAAAAGCTGTTCTGTGGCTTCCACACAAAAGCAAAGTGAAAAGAAAGCCAAAGATGTTTTAGTTAAATAACGATTATTCTTCAGGATCCTTTTAAAGCACAAACCAAAATGTTCTCCAGATACCGAGAAAACTTAACATGCGTACTTTCAGGTAATTACATGTTATATACCGGAAAGCCACTATATTAAGAGCGCATTATTAAGATTTTAAAGGCAAGCACTACAAACTTAGAAAATACAGAATTCTGGTTGCCTATGCAACCTTCGTTCTGTTCCCTGTGCATATGCATTATGATGCAGCCTTTAAGTGCATGATCACACACATTTTTCTCCAGTAATCTATGAAGGCAGAAGTATTCACATATTCCGAAGCTTTTTTTTAGCGCCTATCCCTACAGTACCTGCTCCACAAAAGCCCTAAGTAATGTGGGGCTGGCATGTCCACCATACATCGTCGAGGAGTGTTCAGAGCATCAGAGACAGCCGTGTAGACTATGATTTTCCAGAACCACTACGTAAGGCAGCATTTTATATACTTAGAGAATAATGTCTACTAAATTATCTTGTGGATTCTTACCTACCTGAAGATTTGCATGGCAACTGTAGTTTCAGGATGAGCACCCTGTTTAAATGATTACTCCTTCCCCCCAGAGCAGGCCGGCAGGGGTAGGAAAGAAGCCAGTTCTCCAAGGCCTTCTCCATCTACCTCTTCCCACAGTTCCCCGACCCATTCACAACTTTTGCAGCAAAGCCATCACACAATTTCTCAGTGAATGACTCTAGAATAGTGCATTAAGGTTATGTGGCCGACAGCATGCATGTATGAGTTCTAGTAAAGACTTCAGAATAGATATTAAACCAGCCCCAGACGTTCTGCCACACAGACTGACATCACTGTTTCATCAGCAGTATTTCAGCCAGCAGCTGTGCTGCAGAGAGGAGCAGGGTAACGGAACTGAACAGCAGACAGGAATGAAGACGAACCCTTTACCAGTGCCCGTCAGGTACTTTCCAATAGAGAAACACTGGTCTGAAACCCTGGATTCCATTTGAGGCTCTGATGACACTGTGCTTTGAGTTTACCTTTTTTTCCCCCTTAAATCTCTCCAGCTGAGTTTTGTCTCTATTGACATTTTGGCTCCAAGTTTTTCTCTCCTTCGTATTTCTAGTCCTACACGTCACCATTCCCAGGCATCATTTCTCTTCTCTTAAATCTAAGCCTGGGACGGAGTTTTAGGACGTATGCTTTGAAGGCAAAGCCAATTAAGAAGTTGTTCTGCCTTTAGTGGTTTGTTTCCATTCCCAAATGGAGCTCATCATCCTGCACTCAGCTGCTTGTCCTTCATTTTTGCCCAGAGTGGTTTCTGAGGCAATGTTGTGAAGTGTAGCACTGAAATAACCCGGGTTAAGAGCATCCTTTAAAAGAGAAGTTAAATTATACACATTAAAGGGTTAAGGAGACTTTCAGTGGCTCTTGGGGGTAACATCTTTTTTAAGTAAACCTAGATAAAAGTAAATGAACAATATGGTTTTTTGCCATTGGATTTAGAGTGTTAGTCAGTAGACTGAATCTCTAACAGGTAATTCCCAGTAGCACCAACCCTCATGCCTGTAATCATCTACGGTGGGTATGTTGTAAGCACTAAATGTTATTCAAAAGAGCATGCTATGAATGCTGTATTATAGTTGATATTATGAGTTGATAAATCATACTTGATTAATTTATGGATCTCAAATACGTGGAAATACTTTGTCCACCACCAACCCCTTGTTTCTGCTGGAAATCTGGCACTATTTTGCAATTATAAAGCAAGCCTGAGTGAATACAATGTGATTTATGTAGTTTTGGGAGGGTTGAAAAGGAGTTATTTGCAGTAGACCTCACATGGGCAACATCATGGTATTTTCTTCAGCATGGTCTTGTCACAGTGTCATCTGCCCAATCGATACAACTTCAGACTTTTTTCCTCACTCTCCTTGTGTTGTTAGATGGGAGCAAATCTAACTGAGAGGGGCTAAAAGAGTTCCAATTTTGCGTTAGTATTTTGCTGTTCTGTGGTTTTGACCCAAACACTTAACAAGCTCTTGTGGTAAAGAGAGAGTGGAGTACAAAGCTGTTTGGAGGAAGAAATCTACTAACTTGGGGAAATAGAAATGTTTTTCTTAATGAATGGACATCATCTGAAATTTGACTGAGCACATAAGGGGTGAAAATCCCAAAGGCCCGTGTGATGAATGGAATTAGATTGCTCTTTGATTCGTAGCAGTCACTTTACCTTATTATTGCGTTTGCTTTTTCCATTTCTAATCTCCGAAAGCCATGTCTGTGAGAGGTAACTTTGCAATGGTAGGACATTTTCCATCCTTTTTTGCACCTCAGAATAAAGACCCATTTTCCACTAAAGCAGGTGCTTTAGGAACCTAATAGTGAAATTTCTTTAACTGAATTAAATGAATGACTGATCTGATTTAGACAACAGTTCCTACTGTGACCTGGGAAAACTTTCTAATTGTATCCAAAAATTTTTAAGAAAAGGTTCTATTTTAACATAAAAACTTTTAAAATTGTGGAATTTTTCATGGTACAAGTAATTCTGTTACTCTCTATTTCCTTCATTTGATGTATATTGTTTTACTTACTTAATCTGCCCTGGAAAAATTGTTTTTGAAAGTGTTTAGTTCTCTGTGGTAGGAAAAAATGTTGTGGTTAGAATACTGGACTAAGGCAAGGATCTGTTCTATATCCAGTTCTTCCACACTTTGGAAAAATCATTAAAATCTGTGCCTCAATCTGTCTTGTAAAGTTTGACTAATCCCCTTTTTTTTTTTAATATTTAAATTGCAATCTCAGACAGACATTCTTGTTTATCAATTATTTTCTTGGTTGGTTTTACAGCTTATGTCTTGGAGTTGTTGTATGGCTCCAAAAAAACCACCCACCCTGCAAGTTTTACAACACTAATTTTTGAATTCTAGGAGGCAAGTTGCAATCCCCCCCCTTATTTGCAGTGACTGTAGAGCCTGTCGCTGTGGATAAGCCCGAGCCGTACACAAACGGGCTGCTTTGCTGCGAGAAGCGATCATACAATAATCCTGTTATGACAGAGATCTAACACAAGGATGAAGATGTGAGAGCTACCTAGCAGCAAATGTAAATTTAATCTTAAGATAAAAGCATATCAAATATACCCAAGTGGCTTATTGCCAGAGATGCTAATTAGAAAAAACTGCATTATGCACACAGCCATTTGTTCCAAATGGCTCTTCAGGGACCGGGTTAAGGAGGCGTTTCTCCTGTGTGGTTTGTTCTTGTTTACAGAGGTTGTTAATATTTGCATAACCATCTCGGGGAAAAAAATAGTCAAGTGAATAAAACAGACTTAAATGTGACTCCCGAAATCTCGGTTTTCAATAAAAAATACTTGCAAGATTTCAGAAGCTGAAATTTTAAGGAAAAGTTGTAAAATACAAGCATCAGTAGCAGAAGATTTCGACTCCCCTGATATTGCCTAGGTCACTGCCCCTTCAGGAGAAGCCACGGGGATGGATAATTTTGGACACAGTAAATGACTGCTTCATCAAACAGCCCGCATCACAGATTTGTCTCCCCCAGGGTCTCTGGCTTGCACCACCGCCCGGGGGCTAGCCACACTGCCGGGGGAAGGGAAGGTTCACCACAGCCATTCCCCTCCCTGACTAGCCATTGCCCCACGCCAACAGGGGAGCTGTGCTTCCAAGGACGAAGAATTGCTGAAAGGTACGAGGAGTTTTACCACATCCTTCCTGCCTCTTTTCAAAGCAAACCCACGATCTCTGAGACAGGAAACCCAGCAGCTCCTGAAGCACCCTTTTGCTTTTGCCCTGGGCTCTTGCTGCCTTTTGCTCAGTGTCACCCAGCTCCTAATGGGGCCAGAGCAGAGGAATTCTTGGTGGCCATTCTCCAATGTGTGTGCACGGGATTCTTTATTACACCTCCCCAGGCTATCTGTAACTTACTGCTCCTATATATCCAGCACCAGATATACAGAGGAGCTGTGCGAGCGGGTGCCTCAGTCCAGTTTCTATATTCAGCTTTGAACCTGCCCCACGGGCACGGTTAGGACAATTATGCATGCAAGCTGGGTAATGAAAAAACAAATTCATCTATTTAAACACAAATTTCCTATTATGCAGCAAGTAGAAGTGTCTAAGTTTATAAATTGTGTACATAGATCTCCCTTGCTGGATGACACAGGACTGCTGCGTGGAATTTTTTGCAAACCTTTGAAATCCCTGCAAAAGGAGGAGGCATCAGCAGGGGAGTCTGGAAGGAGGTGACAAAGAGAGGGGGGGCCTGAGCAGAGACGGGTGGGACAAAGGCTGGCCCGAGCCACAGGAACCTGAACTGGAACCTGCAGGTACAGAGGAACTGCAAAGGTGATCGTCCATTACTGAAATAAATTGTACCACAATCCCTTCTCCAGGCACACTGCCTTCAAAGATCTTTCAGTTTTAATAGATTGTTTGACATTTTAAAATACAAGTGCGGAGGGAGTTGCTAATATATTTAGACTGAGGAGCTTCAGTTTGGTCATCTCTGGCTCTGGCTTCCTCTTAAAACATTTAATAGCAGCTTCATTCCTCTTGGCTTCTATGAAGTGGGGACTTTAATTTATTTATGCTGATGAGGAACTTTTCAATATCCTCTTCCCCTCTTGTCGCCATTACAGAGAAGAGGGCAATGATTTTTAAAGGAAACTGTTTTTTATCTAGAACGTGCAAAATTAAAAAGATACTGGAAAATGCAGTATAATTCAGGCTCACAGAACTCCAGAGACCTAGTTAAAGAATACCTGTTAATGGAATTAATTTTTCATGCTCCACATACACAGAGGAATGTATTTCAGGGAATATATAGGCCTACAATATAAAATCAGACCCAATTTTGAAAGCAATGTAATGAAATGGTAAGAACGTGCCCTGATGAAAGTACCCATTTGTTTCAATATCCCGTGACTCGTTAACTGTACAGCAAACGTTGCGCTTCACCCGCGGCACCGTGGCTGAAGAGGGAAATGCCACGTGTAACTAATCTGACAGTGACTTGAAAAACTGAATGCAGCCAGCCCCCTCTCAACCCTCTGCTTCTGGTTAATCTATTTATTTATAACTTTGCTGCCAAGCACTACTTTAAACCAAAAGAGAGGACCCGAAGGGGAAGCGCGGGTCACTGCCGCCCCATCTGCCCCTCAGGCTGCTTGTGCCAGGTTTCTCCACATTTTGTGCACCAAAGTCCTCAGATTTAGTGTCCCAGCCCCTCCCCGAACTTTAGTTCTTTCTACAGAAAGATCACCTTCCTTGGCAGAATACCTTGAGATTTTCTTACAAGTCATGTAACTTAAATTAAACCATGGGTTATCGAGCCTTTATGACTCACTCTACCAAGCTCTTCTGAATAACCAAGTGGGCCAGAAAATTAATTAATTTCTATTGTCTATTTGCAAAATCTATTAATGTCCTTAGAGAAGAAATGAGCTCTGTCACTCACAGAAAACTGAACCATCAGACCCTAATGTTATTTTTGCAGCACTATATTTTTCTCTAAAAGTAGATCTCAGTCTATTGCAGATTAGCCAGGTGTGATCACCACGCACCATACTACCGAGGAGGCACTTTGCAAGATGAACAAATACATTCAAGTATCAGAAACTTCAAGAATCCAAATTTCTGATTTTTCCTTTTGGACAATAAGCTTTGAAAATTTCATCCACATGCACCCTGATGGTTCTAAACCAGACAGACAAGTACATCCCCAAATTTTCCTTTTCCCTTGCCCCTCTCCCACTGAAAAAAAAAAAAAAAAGGGAGGGGAGGAGGGGGAATGCAATTTTCAAGACCATTTTAAAATTAAACACAGACACCAAGCAATAACAATAATAATTGCTCTCCCTATGTCAGCCAGCTAAAAGTCTTCTCCCTCATTTTTTAGTGCCAGAGAAATAGAACTTCCACGTGAAGGAAATGCTCAGCATTTCATGCTTTGATAAGCTGAAGGAAGTTGAAACAAATAGTTTCATAACACAACTATTAATCCGAATTTTTTTTTGTGGTAGAGGGTAAAGATACCCTTCAACTCAAACGTGTCACTGAAAAATTTTATCCAGAGTATTTTCTCCAGCTCTAGCTTTTACTGTCTCCAGTGGACTGATGGCATAGGTAAAAACCCTTTGGATCTGCAGAGCTGTCAACTAGTTTGATTTTAGAGTGAGATCACATTTGGAACTTGGGATTATAAAATTCTGGAATCAGGAAGTTGCAAAGAATCTTCAGTTTTCACGTAAAATGCTGAACATTTTTTTAATCTGCCTGGCTGCAGACAACAAATGAGGAGGCAGCCAGAAGAGAGTCCTTGAAGACAAAATAAAAGCCAAGGTCAATCCATCAGTCAAGCAATCTTATGAGTCCAGATCTCTGACTGGTGATTTTAAATAGTTTGAGGTGAAGAAACTGGGTTTGGCCTTCCTTAATACAGATGTTTACTTGGATATGCACCTCTGTGATTATTTAGCAATTTATAGAATCACGGGATGGTTTGGGTTGGAAGGGACATTAAAGCCCCCCCAGTGCCACCCCCTGCCCTGGGCAGGGACACCTCCCACCAGCCCAGGTTGCTCCAAGCCCCCTCCAACCTGGCCTTGAACCCCTCCAGGGATGGGGCAGCCACAGCTTCTCTGGGCAACCTGGGCCAGGCTCTTACCACCTTCACAGTTATACCAGAAGACACACCTTGTTATTCCAAGCACACAACAGCACGGACCTTATCAAATGCCATTCCAAATGCCAGTTACTGTTATTTGCACATTTATCAAGATGCAAACATATATCTGTCATTCCATAACTACTAAAACACAGTTTGATACTTTTCCCACTGGGCTACTTTTTTTGGTAGTAGTTCATTATTCAGAATTCATAATAGAAGGCAACACATCCCTGAATAACATTTAGATTTTAGGGCCCATCTGTAAATGGGCTAAAACATAAATTACTCACAGAGTGACTGTATTCTGGACTGCAGAGCTCCCACTTTTCTCAGCCGGGGATGGAGCTGGAGCCATAACCAAACCCAGAAACAACCCTTCCCCTGCCCTGAAAGAGCCCTGCTTGAGAGGGGAGCAAATCCCAGGAAATTTCCATTCTTGTCAGTACACGAACATTGCTAAAGCTTCCAAATAGTGTTTGGAAGATCCTTGTGAAGTTCTTTGAATGAAATATTGAACAGGGGTCTAAAGATGAACTCTGGTTATTCAAAGGAAACAACGTAGAAAGAAAATGAGTATTACTGTAGAGGAGAAAGGAACTGTTTACATTCCATGTTTCTGCTCATTAAAAGTATGATGAAATTGGAGAAGGTGAGATGAGACAGACCATGTGTCATGTATTTCCACTGAAGACAGCCAGGCAGCATCATATTTGACTTGAAAATAAATTCCCCTGTAGCTGTGCATCCTAGCAGGGCTTGATTTTATTACGTCGTGCTAGAAACTATTACTTTGCTGTGTTTGCATGAAGTAGCTACTGGTGCCGTCCCATCTGTGCCTCAACCCTCATTAGCCTCTGCTCTCGTTTTCTACAAAGATTAATCTATTTTGAGAAAAATCATGGCAAGAAATTATGCTCACATAGCAAGGCCTCATTCTGCAAATTGTGAGAACTGTGAAGTTGTCCTTCTGTTTGCACTGAATCTGAGGCCACAATGTCAAAGAGAGATGATGAAATGAGTCTGCAAAAAGGCATATAATTGGCAACCCTTGGTCTTGCTTGTGTAACTGCGTGGTTACACGTACGCAGTCAGAGCTGGGCAAGAATACAGCCATTACATGATTCATACCTACAGCTGTGGCAACTATATATCAAATTAGGTCTAAATGCGCACATACTTCATGTGCAGCTGCACATTACGATCACTGAAAATATCCTGTGACTGTCAGTGCACACATTCTACAAAGCAGTCAGCTCTGTTTTAAAAAACCAAACAGAACAGGTACCTGAGCCATTTGTGCAGGTTCAGGCTGCACTCACCCCGGACAGCACAGGTGAAAATACTCCCTGAGACTCATGGAGCTGCTGTTGGACGTGGAGGTCACTGAGCAGAAGTGATCTGTACAGAGCTAGAGCCACCATGAGATGTCTCCTTTTGCTTCTTGCCCCCCAGATCTCTCTGCTGGGGCAGAGATGTGCCATTAGTTTGACATCGCTTTCTGGCACCACAGGCCCAGCCGTTACAGGAGAAGCTGATGTTAACACCAGATCTGTGCACGACTGTTTTTAACAGCAGTACTGGTTTCATCCACATCAGGGATGGGCAAATGATCACATTTCTGTCAAATCAGCCAGAGCTGTGATACAGAGTTTATGCCAGCTCCGTGCTTTTATGCCAGACTAGTGCCAACTTTGGGAAGACAGACAATACTTGATACTGCATCAAGTGCAAATGGTGCA
Source organism: Tringa tobata (assembly GCA_033628505.1). Lineage (NCBI taxonomy): Eukaryota > Metazoa > Chordata > Aves > Charadriiformes > Scolopacidae > Tringa > Tringa tobata. Next base: position 2,524,758 of record JAHREE010000329.1, on the reverse strand, counting down.
GACAAATGACACCTGGCTCTGCAAAAAACTTGCAGGTTGACTGATCAGCACTTTTCATAACATTTGAGACAGCAGAATGAATTCCTACCACATCTGCAGTTTGTATTGTTGGGACCATGGTAGTTTTGATCTGATACTAAATGCCCTAAAACTACATTTATTGGGTACCAGCCCAAGACTTTGTAAACCAAGGCCTACTTGTTCACGTCTATCTTCTAAGGGTTTATCTACCTCGCAGAAGACAACTTGTGTTAGGAAATGTGAGCTGCTCTATCTAGTTCAACGCCATGCATAGAACCTGGAAATACAGAACTCCCCCTGTCTTGCACCCTGCTACTGCCAGTGCCCCTTGGCTCCCTGTCTCAGAGCTCATACTGTACAAACGCCGCAGCGGTATTTAAGCACCCTGACTTGTTTGGGTAACTCAGAGATCCTAGCACAATGCTTCACTGTGCTTTTTACAAGTATCTCTTGTTTCCATTCCCCTACTAAACAAAAGAAAGAACAAAATCATAAGATGTGTTTTATTTTCAGCTTTAAGCATTCTGTTCTGCTTTCGGTGGTTTTACCGTGACTCACATGTTTTGGGTAACATACCCCTCTGTTTTTGCAAATACGATCTCTGAGTGATCCCACCAGGAATGCACAAGCCACATAACTCTCCTAACTCCAGAGGAAGTTGCCAGAAGGGCACCTGGGCCGCGGTCAGCACGTGAACCGAATCACCGAAGAAGTAAAGCCTGAGGGATCAGGTGCCTGGAAGCAGGATAGGAGCTATTTGGTATAAAATGTCCTCTTTAAGCTCCTGGGGAGGTATTCTGTTTCCTGATTTATTGTGACAGGAATTCTTAGCCCTGCGCCCACACAAAATCTCATCCCAGCGAGTATCAGTTTCCTGCCTCAACAGGGAGATTTCGGGGACAGAGCGGGCCCCGCTCCGCTGAGCCCGGGCCAGGGCTGTGGCAGAGGGAGGTGACGCTGCTGCAGGAGCTCTGTCTTTCCAGGCAGGGAGGAAAACCCGTGTTTTCCAGTGCTGGCAATCCGGTAGCCTCAAACTCGCTTCCCCTGGCACCAAGGGACAGGCTGGGTGGGCTTCTAGCGAGTGTGTGGCCACTGCCCGCAGCTGTGTGGAGAAAGGGTGCCTTGTCATTCTGCCTTATTTCCAAATAAATGTATTTATTTCAGAGCCACTATCTGAACTCGTCAGCCCAAAGGCACTGAGAGCCAGATGTCGAATCATAATTTTTTGTTCTTTCAGGCTTGTCCCCAGTAGCCTTAAATAGAAGAATATATTTTCCACAGAGAATCTTCTATTAATAGCATTAGATCATTTTAGCACTTGAAAGGAAGAAATTAGTTGAGATTTTAATGGGGCTTTTTTTTTTTTAATACTTTTTAAAATATTGTAGGTTTTTTTAATGTGCAGGCAAGAGCGTCCGCCTTCAGAGTTTTAATTACTGGAGAAGAAAAAATTCTCTCCTTCTCTGAGTTCAAAAAACAAAAATAGTGAATGAGACTATGTGAAATGGCTTAAAATAAACATCTTCAAACAATCTGGTCCTATGTGTCAGTTCTTCCTTATGCTTTGATAATCTCATCTCAGTTGTTGAAACAGACTTACACAGATTGCATAGAAGGCTTGGAGATGATTGAAAGGACTCCTGCAGGGACTCGCCAATAAGAGGTGATATTCTGAAGGGCAGTCTCAACATATTTCCTCACTGTATTTTCTCGTAACGGAGAATATTTGGCCGGTTACACTTCCGTGATCTCACATTCTAAAATCTCTCCTCATTCATTTAAGAAAATGAGAGAAAAACAAGCTGTAGGCTTCTCCGCCTTTTCCAAATAAACTTTGTTATCCTCTTATGTAAAACACTAAGAGGATATTCCAAGTGGCAAAGAGCTTTATACACAGCTTCACTTAAAAGCAAAAACATAAAACATGTTTTGTTCTGCAGTCACAGAAATTCAGTCATTTATTGTAATGAATGGGCAATGTCAAAGGAACATATGGTATTTTTAGCTCTGCTTCATTACCCAATGTGGTAAATGAATTCTGAATGCTTGTAACGTCTAAAAGCTTTCTCTGAGAAGAAAGGCTTTTCCTGCATAGTCTTGATTAGTCAGATCGTTATTGTCCAGAGGATCAGTAAGCGGCACCGAGCGGGAAGGCAGGCTGCCTGCGGGATGGCAGTCAGAGGTGACAGCAAACCCCAGAGCTGGGGGTACAAGCAGAAATGTGTACAGAGAAGGGGAAGGGTAGCCCAGTAAGCAAGGGAATAGTCTGATGGGGAGTTGTCACTTCAGTGTGCCAAACTCCCTGTCTGACCTTCTACGCAAGAGTTACGGACTGAAGCTCTGTGCTAGAGGCGGACAGGCTCAGCTAACAGGACTGAAAACGGGACCTATAAGGCTTAATAATCCACACCTATAAATGCGATAGAGCTGACTGGCACGTTTGGTACCAACATCCTCTGCTAATATGTTTCACATTTTTTTACTGTTTGCTGTATTAATCCATTTGACCTGCCAATTAATTTGGCTTATGCTTGAGTAAGTTGACCTTTCTTTTTCCTCTCTTATTTCAGAAGATCCTTGACCTGGTGTGATACGATCTGCTGAATCTAGACATGAGCCAAACTGGGAGGGGTCTCGCTTATTCTACAGAAAGTTGTGGCATTTCAGAATGAAGAATTGTTTTCTGCCATGAGCTTCCCCTGTTGTTTCTAAGTATAATGTTATAGGTAGCTCCAAACAGAGATTTAGTCTGGATATAACTTACGCTGTATAGGAAGGACCAGGCAATGATGAAAATGTTCGCGCAGAACACCCAGTTCTCATAAAAGCCTATGGATTTCAGAGTTTCTTGGAATATCACGGGATCAAATCCAAATTATGCCTAGACCAGTGAAATTCAATACCATCATTACACAAAACAATCCATAAAGTCAACAGCAGCCTGAAATCTCTGCAAATGCCAAAGAACAAGGGCATAAATTTCAAGACAGAGCGACATGGAAATCTTTAAATATCTTACTTTTCATTACACTCATAAGTAATCAGTTTTTGCAGCTCAGATATTTTCACTTCCTCTATGAGTTCCCATGTAGGTTTCTGGCACAAACAAGCCTTCAGGAGATTTTTGTGGCTTTTTAGTGGTGCACCCCAAAACACACATAGGCTTCCTCCTAAGGAAGCAGTTATTACAATATTGGGGGGGGTGGTGGTCATGTTTCCAGCTCTCTGTGACTCACGCAGGCAGCTGAGAACACAGTTAAAATATGAAAGCTGAAAAGAAACTGAGAAGAGGGAGCAGTTATTCTACTTCTCCTTCTCTTGGAACAACTAAAAAATACATAAATTTAGGTCAGACAGGGTAAAAATATTCCATGCTGTTTTTTCTTCCATGCTATTTGGGCTTTGTGAGGCTTATAAAAACAGGCCGAGGATATGGTTGAAGTGAACAAGACTATTATTTACTTGTTTAATAAAAACCTCATGCATTGAAATATAAATTCAGTTCACAGTCTATGGCGGTTGTAAAATGAAAGTTTTGTCATAGATCTGGTTATCCCTTTTGCATAAATAAATAATAAAATAAAATTATTAAAAAAACCCACCAAGAAATAAGAAGAAAGTCCAAATATTCTTGCTGATGAAAGGCAAATGTTAGAAAAACATTCATTAGATGATTGCTTCTTAAAAACATGACCCAAATGAAAATCAAGAGCTGAAGACCAAAGAACTGCCTGCCATCTTTAGTCTTAAAAAAAAATGTGAATTTAAAACCTGTTGCCAGTAAAATTAACAAAACCTATCTGTAGAAAGATGCAGCCTCCTGACATGCTTTTAGTTTTGAAAAGAGTAGTTACTTTGTTCTTTGCATAAGCACTGACCAGCAGAACAGAAGCGTCATCACGTGCTCCCGAGACACTTCTCAATATTGTAGAATCTCATCAATTTTTTATTTTTTTTTATACCATTACATTATAAATTGAGTCTGTAAATGCAGAACTGGGTCACTCTTACCCGTTCAGGCAAAACGTGCAGAACAGGACTTTGATCAGCAATTTCTGAATGTGTGTGAAGCATGGCCTAGAGAGGGTTCGCTGTCCCAAAGCAGATGTAAGCCGCTTCGTAGCCACCATGCTGGCCTCAACCACCACTAAGTTGCCTTGACAGAGCCACGGGGCAATTTATTAGTAGTAATAGATTATTAGTAATCTTGTGCGGCTGAAGAGCTGCTCCAGCCTCTCCTGTTCAATCGGTGGGCTGAGCCGGGGCGAGCAGGACCATGCCTGACCATCAGCCACACGGTGATGCTTAGGGAGACCTCCCAGGCACTTACAGGCAGATGTGGGGAACCTTCGCCAACGCTGCTATAGACTTGTAAACACAAATGCTGCTACAGACTTTCAAAATACCAAAAAAAGCCATTTCTCAGTAGTTATTATTTACAGGTTAGTTTAACACTTGGCACTCTTTGTACCTCCTTTGAGTATGTTTGTTTACTACCTCCTTCCATCTCTGTGTATTTCAGTTTAAGGTAGCTCTTTGCAAGGTGGTGTGAGCACTGTAGTCATTACACATCACGCTTCTACAGGCTATTGCCTGATGCTCCTAGAGATCGTAACCATCTGCAAACATATTGTGGAGGTTTATTATGGGACCTTTGCAGTTGTACTGTACAGTTGTACTGCTTACAGACCTACTGTAAGCAGTACAACCTAACTAGCCCACAAAGTTACTCCTTTAAAAGAACATAAATAATAAAATGGTATTTAGAACATTTCTCTCCCCTTCTTTGAAATGTAACCACTTCACGAAATTATGATGCATTTTCTGACTTGTTTTTAGCAACAATTGTCTAATTTGTATGGAAAAAACATTTTATGACGTCAAAAATTAATACAAAACCCAGTTCTTGCACTGAACTGCATAAAGACTCACTCCAATTAATGAAATCAGTAGAACTCTGGTTAAATGCAACACCCTTTTCCACTAAATTCATTGCACTATAAACCTTAGAAAATAAAAAGCTAAAAGAAACTCCTCCATCTGTGCATTAGAGCAAATTTGCTTCTTCTGTCACAATCATAGCATCATTCTAGCAAGTCTGAACTTGTCATTGTATCTATTTTGTTAATTTATGCACAGCAATTTCATTGATGCTAAAATGTCTTGCTGAAGGGATCTAGGAAGATACAGGCCATTCTGGATATAGGGATGTATAATAGACAAGTGCAGTATAGGGACATTTCAGATAAGCTGTAACATGGGCTAAACACAATACAAGGGAATTTTTACTTTACCAAAAATTTAAGAGCCAAAGTCATGATGAAAGTTAGTGACTCTTGGTACTAAGAATGCATAGGAATTTATATGTGTGTTTAGGGGCTTTTGAATCTTGTAATTTAGTAAGAGAAAAATAATCTTTATCCTTCCTCTGGAAAGAAAATGCAGAAATTCTTGGTTCATTTTTGGAAGGATGATTGTTTGGTTTGGTTAGCATTTCTGTTTTAAAGAAGAATCTCGTTTCCTCTGAACTTTGTAAGGAAAGAGCTTGTTCTCTGTCAAGTTAGAGTCACAAGATCACACTCGTAACAAATGCACGCCAGGAGATGTTGAGTCCTCAGCACCAGCTCTTCATAGCCCCACTTCCACCGGCTGTGTTACTTGCTAATGTAGACACAACCACATACTGCATTAGCAAGAGGAAAAGCAGTCACTCTGATAGACGCGTGGCTGCTGGGCGACAGAGAGAGTTAATGGACAGAGACCGCTGGGCTCCTGCCACGGTCTCGTTTTATTGCTGTGTGGGACATTGTCTCTCCATTCTTCTCTCTCTTACACAGGGCAAGGATTACAAATGCAGGAGTTTATTTTTCCTAGCTCCTATAACACAAGAAGAAAGCAACCTGGAGTGAAGTCATTCCAAGAGCTTCATAGGAGAGCTTTATATATTTTGAGTCATTTCCATGTTCATTCCTTGCCCAGAAGATCCTGCCATTCCCATTCCTTGGTCCGAAGACCAAGGTCTTGTTTCAGATAAACAGCAATGATCACTACAGTAAATCTGATAAGCAATTATTTCTCTTGGCCCTCAACCAGTGAAGAATTTCATCTTAGAAGGCATATCAATTTGGAAGCAAAATCTTAAATTTTAAAGTATGGACCTCCCAGGAACTCATTAATTTTTAAAGATACTCAGATGTCTACAGTTAAGCCTGTTGCAGTTTTGTTAGATCAGTGCTTTAAAGCCCTTATCTGAGCCTCAACATAGTGCCATGGTAAGAGCAGACCATGTTAACTTTAACACCAGATTTAACCGTTGAGAACTGCCATTGCCCATGGGAACTTTGTACTGTCTGATTGCTCTGTGTGCACGCACTTATGTGGGTGTTTTCAAGGCTGCTGAAGACAACAGAGGGTTTGTGGTACCTCGCTGTCTTTTGAAGACTGCTGAGTATTTAGTATAATTGCCTTTTTGAAAAATCCCAGTAGACAGTGAGATAAATGGATCTGTACAAACAATCCTCCCCTCAAAGTATTTCCTACATGTGTCTTATATTTACAGGATGCTACGTGAAGGAGACCAACCCATGTCTAGAAAGTATTTAACCATTCATTCAGGTGATGCGACTTCCTAAGAAGGGTTTAATTACAGTTTACACACTAACCAAGTGTAAAAATCACTGGCAACTTTATAACAGTTTTACAAGGAACCAAGTTGGACACATAATCTTTAGACAAAAGTTGAATTCAGTCACTGTGACTGTTTTCTGTCTACCTTTCTCTGTAGCTGTTCTGGTTTATGTCATATTTCTGTTGCCTAAGTATTTCTCCTTCCAAATCTCTGTCCTGTTCTGCATAGCAGGCCTGGAGTACGCACCCGGGACTGGTGACTAATGTGTATGTGTTGCCAATGGCTGTAAGGAAAGTGAAAGTGCAAAGCAGCAGGAGCGATAAAGGAGAAAAGAAAAAAAAGGCACATGCTCTTGCATTTCCCAGATCAGAATGTTTTCTATCTGCAGCAGTGGCATTGAACAGTGACAGAGCACCAACAGAGAGCTCTGGTGCATTCAAGGGGAGAAGGAAATTATGCATTAAATTTCAAGGGCATAAGAGTTCACAGGACATGAGGATTTGATTATTTCTCTAATACACAAGTTTGGGAGGGATATAAAGTAAGAGCTGATTGTATCTCTGACAGACAGACTCCCATAAGCAGAAGAAACTCTAAGCAGGTCAATTCTGAGGCACGAATCCCAGAAAAAAGCAATGCATAGTTCCTGTTGGCAAGCACGGTGCTCTTACACCCATGACTTCCCTGGGAATCACAGGTTCCTCTAAGTGTAACTGCTGGCAGGGACAAGCTGCAGTGAAATGGATTTGAAGGTGCCTCTTGGAGACAGCACAGGGTGTGTTCAGTCTGCAGGCTCCCTGAGGAAGCTATAAAAAACATCCTTTCAACAGGTTTGCAGCAAGCCTACAGCTAATTAAACAACTGCAGGTGATGAAACACTGGTCCTGCAGTGCAGATAAGAGCTTTGCTACTATGGGCACATGAAAACCTAATTCAACCATTCCTGTGCTTCCTGGGCTTGGCCTGCCTTCTCCTACAAAACAGCATCTCTGCAAGAGGTGTGGGGAAACTGCCCAGCCCAGGAGATTCATAACAGGGGTGGTAGAAAAAACCCTTTGCAGATGCAGGATGGAGAGGGCTTGGTGCAGGCTGGCTCCTGGCCTTCTGCAGAGGCAGCGCTCATTTCACTTTATTTGAATAGATTTTTTGTGAATCTCAGGAGATGCTGCTCTGTCGGCAGCCTGAGCGAGCTCTCACAGGGTGAGACATGCAAATGCCAAGCTTCCCCTCTCAAAAGAAGATACTGCACAGGCTTGAATAACTGAATTAACTGTGATATTACAGCAATCCTTCATTAGTCTCATTTTCTTACTGTTATTTAGTTCTTCCTTATCCAGGTAAAGCATGTTGTGGGTTCCTTTACGCAAACAGTGAAAAACTTATTTCATTAATGAATTGCTAATGTCACACTGTGCACTGTAAATCATGGGAAGTGCTATTGGGACTTGACACAATGATCCAAAAGCACGAAAAGTTCCTGATTAATTTCTTTGCACCTTGGCTCATACGGTCGTAATGCTGTTAGGTGATATGCCAACTTCCCGAAGGAACATTTTCTGGAAGGAATAACAAATCTCAAGCATATAAGGCATATTTTTATCTAAGAGATTTAGCTGGAGTTCCCACTTCCCTGCTATCTTTCCTTGGATAAGTATAAACTGCTCCCCTCTTCATTTCAGCTAAAGCTGGTTTTAAAATCCAAATACTTTGAAGGGAGGCTCAGCATAACAGAATGGAAATAAACCCCCCTGCAAGCACAGCCCCCTCTTACCACCTACAAATTACGTTTTGGGGTTTTTTTTCCTCCTTCAATTAAAGAAAAATGTTAAATTATAATTTAACGTACTAAAGAGCAGTGGAAATTATAGTAAAAGGATACATGACAAACATTTGAGCATGAAGTGAAAATGGAAGCTCAGACTCTGGAGACCACACGGAAGGTAGAAAGGAAAGCACAGGAACTTGCATTTTCATGCAGTATAAAAACCTCATCAGGATTCATAGCACCCCACGAAAAGAAAGGTGATACTGTCCAAGAACAGCCTGTACTCAGTGGAAGCTGAACCCAGAGCTGTTTTGGATATGGTGCTCATAAAGGACTCCACTCCCCTCTCTCATTCTGCCATTTATTGCAGTTATTTTCACCCTGCCTTCATGTATCTCTGTGAATCTGAAGTCTGCACAAATTCCCTGTGCCAGCTTTTCCCCCCAAGGTACCTTGATGAATGACGCAGTTATCTGGATGAACCTGGCCCACTGTGCATCTGCTTCCTCGTGAGATTGAACTACGGGCTGAGATGAAATCCAAGGCGGGAAATCACGGACAAAAAGGATTACAATTTTGTAAACAGAGAGATAAGAATTCAAGCCTTTTTTACTGTTGACCATACAAAACCTAAAAATTTGGATAGGTAAATGCCTGAATTTGCACCTCAATCCTGTAATTCTCCCTATTTCGTTTCAGTATTTTTCTGGTGTAACAAATACAATGTGTCAGAGCAATAACCTATGTCACATCAGCAGCTGTGCATCCAAAATTAGCTTATGATTACATTAAATAATGTACTACAGGTACCTTGCCTTTTCTAAGTAACTAAACTGTTAGGAACCAGGCTTTCTATTTTACAGAGGATTCTGTGTAAATTTTTCCAAGCCAACCCAAAACAATAATGAAATATTCAGAACATGAAATGAAAAGTCCTTCAAAAATTAAATAACTTTCAGGTTCATCAAAAGCTTCTCATTTCCAATTTTAATTTCTAATTTCTAACAGTCACTCAAAATTGGAAAAATCAAAATACTTTATGTTCAAAAAACTGACGTGGAAACTTCAAACTGGAACATTCCACTGCAGTTCTTTCAAACAAAGCCAAGAAAGAGAGCATGTCTGCTGAAATGCAGGTGACAGAAAACATTTTTAGAACAAGGAACAGCTCCATCACAGGAAACATCTAAGTAGTGCAATAAAAAAGCACTTCAGTCTGAATTCTGCCACTCTGAAACGTAACAGAAGTGTTCAGAGGCTCCTAGACACAATTTACTCCTGTCCTGCAGATTCAATCGTTGTGATCAGTTCTTCCTCCTTTAGGATGCTAAACGATGGAAAAAGGGGATTGTTCCTGTTGCTAGTTCTCTTTCCTAAAGCTCAGGATAGTCCTTCCTCTAAAACCAAGACAACCCTTCTGCCCCCACTCCCCGCAGGTGTCTCTCACTAGATGAGAAGTCCCCTCTGCATAGAGCATCCTTTGCAGGAAAGCACCGTGTCTTGGTAACCTCACAAATGCTGGGCTTGCATGATACGAGACTGGCCAGGAGTAGCCATGAACCCTTTAAACGCTCAGCTCTCCCTGTCCCATCCTCCTTAACATCCTTTTAGAGGTAGGCATTAATTCTCGGCAGCACGGAATGTCAGCAGTGGTAAAGGCACCTCTATCCCAAAAGGCAAATAGGTCATTTTGGTTCCACTCCCTGTCTCTACCCTCTGGAGTGGACCAAAGGGAATCTCTTCCCCTTTTTTAACTCTGTATCGGAGTTGCAAAGACAAATGCAATGACAGTAATGGGCAGAACATGCAGAGCTGCATTATAAACCGATTCATTAGAAATCGGAGCACGCCTGCCTTACAAATTTGCCTGCAGCTCTTGTCTCCTGTGTTATTTTTAAACTGCCTGCAGGTTGCAGATTTTTCAGTGGTCCTTCTCCTAGCAGCGTACACAGAGGATTTAGCAAGGCACAGCTTCCGCTACCATGAATTTAAGTTACCAAAACTCCCAGCACATTAAAATTCAGGATCCTTCATCTTCCTATAATCTTTCTGCTGCAATTTGTGTACTCACGGGAGGGCAACCCGTGTTTCTCACAGCCTCCCTGCGGCCAGGCCAGAGTACCTCTGGCTCTGCATTCCCGGTGTTCCCCACTACACCCAGCAGCCTGCAGTTGCTGTAACCAGCAACCCAGCATCAACCTGCAGACTCTTTGGCTCATCATGAAAACCCCAAGACGACAGACCCAACTGAGTGCACCCGATGCTCGATTTCACAACGCTGTTATCACCCCGACACGGTTGTCTTGGCACCAAAACCATCTGCTGTCTAGGTGAAGGCTCTGTGCGGGCATAAGGCACTCCTCCATCACACAGCCAGGACACAGAGCCCACTGTGCTCCCACCAAACCTGCCCCACTTGTGGGGGGGGGAATGGATGGGACAGAGTCAGAACTTGACATCTGTAAAGAGGAAAGCTTCAGTGTACACAAAAACTGCACCATCCGTGCACAACTCCTGTAGAGAAGGGACTAACAGGAAAAGAAATCACCACGCTATTTTGAAGAAGAAAGCAGGGGGGCATTTTTCAGAAACGCTGATCAGCCACAACTGCTGCTCATGTAGACAGAAGCTGCAGATGCTCAGAGTTTCTGAGGGGTCAGACCCTGAAGCCAAATGTAATGAATATTATGGTTTGTTTCCTCCTTCTCTGTTGCCTGGTTTATTCTGCAGCCCAGAGCAGTACTGCAGAGCAACGCCCGTCAGGGCAGAACCTCTCCCCTCAGCTGACTTGGGATGTCTCAGACATCCCACTCCTGCCCAGCATTGGGAGCTCTAGGAATCACCCCGGCTGGCCCTGTACGAGGCACTCGCCCAGCAGCAGAGGCACAGCCACAGTCATTTCCACCCCTTTAACACACACAAAGCAGATGATGACTATGTGATATATGAGGAGTTTGGATCTGCAGCTCCAGCACAGAAGCCTTTGCCCTCAACAGGCTACAGCAGGGACTTGAAAGTAATTTCAACACAAGCAGCCAACAAGCTTCAGTCAGAGCAAAACCTTCTGGCCCCACAGGGCTGAGGACTGTCTCCTTGTGGGACAGTGTGGGACCAACTGGTCTGTCTTGGCAGCAATGGCCAAGCAGAGCCTGGCCTCTCTCTGTTGGGCAGGGTTAGGCTGCTGTGCTGTGGGTTAACCTTCTGCTTGCTTTACCCTCTGTAACGACTGCCCCTCATACTTCTACATTACACAGCTTGTTAAGCTGTTGCTCATTTCTCCCTGCTGATTTGGAGAGTCTTAATTTGGCTCTTGGCTGTTTATATTTTGCAGACATCCTCTACATAATTGCATGGCCTGGCCCCAGGCTATCAGGCTCTGGGAGGAATAACTGCACTATTCCACAGAACAGTTAGCATAATTAAAATATTGACTGCAGATTAAAAAAATGTGCTGAATATTTCACGGAGCGGTTGGAGGGTTAGCAAGTCTTGGCAGTTTGTTGGCTGCAGGAACTGGCTGATATTTAGGCGTGCCTTCTCCCTCAGTATTCATTGCTGTACGTGGGAACTGCTTTTTGCGCTGTCAACTGCTTATCTCCCAAGCAGCCAACCCACAACCAAGCAAAAAATGAACTGACTGGAAATGAGGAGCTCCAAGGGCTTTCTTGTGATTCTTACTGCCAGTGAGACCATTTCCCTGTTATTTATGACTTCAGGACATCTGTCTTACTGTGTCTCTATCTATTTTTATTTGTGTCCATCTCTCCAAACGCACAGTGTAGGAACTGCATATGGTGAGAACGTACCAGGTGATAAAACCATTTGCTTAGGAACTGTCTGTACCACACGAGAAGCATTAATAAAGTTTAAAAGCCCACGAAAACCTCCACTGGAACATTTGTTTTAGCCACTATTCCATCTTTGACATTTGATTTCTATCTGTATTTAATCTGTAACCAAAGACTAAGGCATAAAATCCTTACATATCCACAGCAAAGAAGGGAGAAGGGCATGGAAGAAACCCAGGTGACAGGGTGCACTGATACAGATGCCACAGGGCACTTAGGGGATTCTTAGTGCCTTTGCAATATCTCCCCATTCTCATTCTTAGGGAAATATTTGGGACAATAAACATTGCTAGACTTAAACATTGCTAGACACTTAGCCTTGGGTTTGAATGACTTCCTGGTTCTATCTACATCCCCTGCTATCCGGCAAAAAAGGTAAAAAAATCTCATGCTACCAGTATTAAACAAAACATGTGGATGATGCCTAAACCACTTTGCTGACACGACATCCTGAATGAAATGCAGTAGGATCAGTAACTTGCCAAGGTACTGCTTTAAATCAGCTCCTTATTTAATCTCCACTTACATGCTTGAGAAATTCCTGGAACGGCAGGAAGCGCCTGAGCCGCAGCGGTCTCACAAGAAGGCCCAGGGATGGCTGAGCCGAGGCTGTCCTACTCCTTGGAGCTTCCAGGGACAAGGGTCTGATTTACAGTCTGATCTACAGCTCTTCTGAGATGAGCTAATTTTGTGAATGTTTCCATTCCCACTTGAGGGATGTCACAAGAAATGGCCAAATGCTATTTTCTGAGGCTTCTATTATAGCTTTAAAGTAATCATAATAGCAAATTAATAGCAGATCTCAATGCCGTTTTCCATTCTCATTGCCATGTCTGTAATCAAGAGCAGATCTACTTCTTCAAAGAATATTTCTGCGATACTTCTCATTTTTGAATATGCAATTAGGAAAAGAGCATAATATCTTGGCACTCCAGCTGTGGTCTGTAGGCGACTGCCCTCCTTCTGTGCTAGGCTCATGGCTGGCTTCTGCTCGCAACTCAGTCTTGACCTCCTAATTGTAAATCTTAAATATCACCTTCAGTAGCCACTGTTCTTTCAAAGGCAAAAATATATTTTTACATACATTTTAAATCTCTTCTAAATTAAATCCCAAAATAAACTCTTTGGAATGAGACAAAAGATGTTCTACATACAGTACACAGAAAGAGAAATTCGCTAGGCACGCACAGTGTGGGGAGGGGGGAATTGTTACAGCTTTTGTTCTGACAGTTCACGTGGCCAAGTTTTTAGTTTGTCTTCACTGAATGATTCATCTCTATTACCAGTATTTTCAAAATTAAATGGAAGAGGAGGAATGTGTTCATTCTCCTGCTGTGTTTAATAATCTTCCAAAAATTGTTTCCTGTTTACTTGGAAATCCCCACCTCCATGCTGTGATTTAAGCATTTTCACCCTGTTAACTTGAAACAAAGCCTAAAAGATGCTGTCTAGTTTTTATCTTGCAGTCATAAAGCAATTTATGATAAATGTTGTTGTTCCAGAGAGAAGTTACTTGGAAACGTACATATGTTCATAGCTCTATGTTGCTCATTTAAATCATAGCTGATTGTTGAAAAAAAACCCCAACAAGTTGTCATTCAGTTTTTATTCATGTAACATGCCTGATGACCGATGGCAGTTTCTCTTTTAACAATCACTGTACTGGTGCTCAAACACAAATCGCGGTAAAAGGCATCAATAACCCCATTTATGGCACTGTGCTGCTTTCTTCCATGGTACTGGCCAGCACACAACTGTCAATAGTCACTATGTATTGTTTCCATCAAGACTTGTCTATAAGCAAAACTTACAGCGTATTTTCAAGGCAAAATATTAAAAATACCTAAATTGCTTTTCCAGATGAAGCATTATCTCTGAATTCCTGTGGCTTGGCTGTACAAAAGGGAAAGAATTTTCTCCTTAGCTTCCTCAAGGAATAAATTTGCACGATAGTTCTAAGATTTTACTTACGTAGCACATATCAAACACACTATTCTTATATAGAATAATTCTTATATAGAGGATTTGCATTAGCTTACACAAGGCAGTTGCTCTGTGTTAGCTTATGTGAAAAGAGTTCATTTAAAAGGCAGCAATATCCTGTGGCCTGAGAACAGAACTGGAAGCTGGGAATTCAGAAGGGACCTGAGCTTTCTCACACTTCCTCTCAGCTTTTCATAAAGGTCTAAATTTTTCTAAATGAACATTACATTTACGTGATTAACTGGAGGCCGCGTGGGCCTGATTTACAATTTACAGCTGTGTTAAATTTCTACTGCTCCTATTAAAGCTCTTGGGAGCTCTCAGCGTTTCAGAAGGCTGTAATGCAGTTACACGCAGCCCTTGGGAGGGAGAGTTACACCGTTACTCTGGTGAGCACCAGGTATGGAACCAATGGAACAAAGCATAGGGAGTACAAATTCAGCACATGTCCCTCTCTATGGGCCCAACAGCCCTGATTAATCCATGAGGGATGGCAGCAGTGGAGATACTGAAATATTTGGCCCCCAGACAGGTACTGTGCAAGACCAGAGTCGGAAGAACCGGGTAGGTAGCATGGGGCTGGCACAGGGAGGTTGAACTCCTCTGACACCAGTGGCTCCAGTGATGCAGAGTCTTCCTTTCACACAGAAAGCTCGATTTCCTTGGTGACTAGACTGAACGCTTGTTAGCTGGTGAGCCTCCATTTGCCTCCCCAGTGTTCTGGCTAACAGCTGGCTTTCCTCTCTGTTCCCCTCCTAGATGAGATGGAGCAGTCCCCTGCAATGCGTTCTGACTACTTGGTCTCAGGGATTCGAACTCCACCAGTGAGGAGGAACAGCAAACTGGCAACACTGGGCAGGATCTTCAAACCATGGAAGTGGCGGAAAAAGAAAAATGAGAAGCTAAAGCAGACATCTGCAGGTAGGATGAGAACAAGAGTGATGCTGCACAGAGCAAAGCTTAGCTGGGGCAAAATTTGCTTACACTGGAAATGTTAATGGTGACCTGATCTAAACCTAATTCGGAGATTTCAGGATGTTACAGACTAATAATGTTTAAGGCTGGAAAGAGCCCATATAGGCTGACTTCCTATATAATACAACACAGTACATTTAAAAGACAAGGCCAAATTACAGGAGTGAAGCACAAGCCTCAACACAGACTGCTTTCTGTGGGCTGTCCCTTCTCCAAAATACGCTACGTTTATGGCCCCAAGTATCACCACCCCTTTTATTCAGGGTGAAGATTATATGGGTCACAGTAACATTATGAAAAGTGACAGGAGGGAGCTACAGCCCATGAAATGCCTTCCCCGAAGCAGCTGTCTCTGCGGGGAAGGAGCCCAGCACACAGCACTGCACGCTCTCGCTGGTCTCCAGGGACGTCCCAGGAGACAAACCCCGCTCTCCTTTTCCTAAGACAGGATGGAGCAATTCCCCGCTCTTGCCCTTATATCCCATGGAGTGTCACGGCAAAGGGCACTGCTTCCTGAGGCAGCTCCAACGTGCCGTATTAAACAGCATGAAGGCTCCAAAAACCCCATTACGCTGCACTCGGTGCGATCAGACAGTTAGATCATAAATCTCAGCTCTACATGGGGCTGATTTTACAGCTCTTTTATCAAAGGGAAATGCACAAACAGGCCAACCAGTCCATGCTCCCCCAATCAAAATCCTCACAGCTCTTTCCAAGCGCGCAGTAGTTGAGACTAGAGGGAATTTTCCCCTTGCATCTTTCTCACTCCATTACATGGCTACTCTGTCGTTAACTGGTGCTGTGTTATGCTACCGCTTCCCGCAGTGCTGGAGAAGAAGATGGCAGCACGACAAGGTCGGGATGAACTCATCAAGAAAG
This sequence comes from Tringa tobata, assembly GCA_033628505.1. Classification (NCBI taxonomy): domain Eukaryota; kingdom Metazoa; phylum Chordata; class Aves; order Charadriiformes; family Scolopacidae; genus Tringa; species Tringa tobata. The sequence goes on along the minus strand of JAHREE010000329.1, from coordinate 2,508,659 downwards.
GCCTTCTGGAGATGATGGAACAAGGTAAGTAAAAATTCTTCGTCCTGTTTATCAGAGTCTTTTCCAGGACAATAGGAAACAGTTGCAAAAGAAGAAACCTAACAATCAAATTGATAAAAAGGAAAACCTTCAATCCAAACAGAGAGGAAAATACAGTATCTGCATTCAGCACGTCTTTCTTCAAATCCTTCCCTGCAGTGATCAATCCGTGCAGTTTAATTTTTGATGTTTTACCATCTTGAATGCAACTCCATTTTCTCTTGATTTATACATGGTGCCAGTCTGAGCTGGTAGGGATGTTTTATGCAACTGCTCTAAACCGAGCTAAATCCTACTGCCAAGAAAGCCCGCTAAAGCTGCTATAAATATAAACTTAAAGATACAGATGCAGCTAATATGTACAGCCGATATGTACAGCCCACGAATCCAAATCTCATAAAATGATACTAATCTGATGTTTTCAGCTGCCTTTCCAGTAAACCAAGTTTGTGACAAAACATATTACCATTCTGCCTGTTATTCATTGACATGGAAAAGGGAACCATTTGTGGTGTCATTTTAGAGCTTTCCCCAGTACAAACCAGGTTCAGCAGAAGTCACTCAATGAAAGTTGATAAAGTGCCAGAAACACGCACAAAGGACTGTGGTTCTGTAGCATTTTAACAAAATTAAATAAACACAGATAGTCCAGTGAGAAGTGATGCCAAGCTGTGCTTTCACAAAGGCAGCTGGAAGGAGACTGCTTACCTGGCTGCAACAGCTCCTACAGCTCCTGTAAACATCACACAAGTGCTCGTTCAGTACCACCCTGTGGCCCAGGGAGGGAGAACAGCTGACAGTCACTTGAAGGACATTGCAGCCACCTGCAAGTTATTTTTCTTTACAGAGAGTTGTGAATCTCCAGGGTTATTAGGAGAAGCGGCTTATTAACTGGAATCAAAAATTGACCCAAATAATTCTCAGTAAATGATTACTGTCCTACTTGGACTGAGCTGAAGTGGCAGCAGATTCAAGGCTAAGTCCTCATTTATGCAGTAAGTTGCAGTTGCCAAAGCAGCAATACTATGCCAAAAGACTACAGTAAATCCTAAAATCCCTCTATTTCATCAGGCTCTTCTCTGCTTCCAGGGACATGATTCCTGCTCACTTTTATAAATAGCCCAAACTGGGATGAAGTTCTAGTCTGAGAACTCTCCCGATCTGCTCCCTGCATTTACAATCGCTGTGTCACACCCCGGGGTCTGTCACGCAGCATTTGGAACTGGAGTGTTTGGCTCAGAGCGAGCCACGGTGCGAGCGCAGAATCTGCATCAATCTGTGAGCAGCCCGGGGTGAAACTGCAGCGTCCTTGCTGTGGCGATGATTCATCCTACCAGGTTATGTCACCCCGTCCCCTCGCACGACCCAAACCCTGCTGGCCAGGCTCACGGGGCAGCTCTCCGCCTTCTCTCCTCCTTCCTCCCCAGCTCTGCTCGCACGGGGCAAACGCCAGCCTGCCCCTTGACAACCCCTGAACCTGGAACAGCTTCGCTCAGGGAACCAGCGCGCACCCTGGCAGGGGTTACAGGGAGCAGGGTCTGGCACACAGCCGGATTCATTCCCAGCTAGAATTACTTCGCAATTCCCAAGATTCTCTGCTGCTTTCCCTACCAGCGGATCCAAGGTCTGTGCTTTCTCCTGTCTCCGAATTGTCTCTAAAATAAGGCATTGGGACCCACTACCAATCAAAGCAGCACATCCACTTCGATCTAAGCATGAGCTGATCATTTCTGACCAGGAACATGACTGTTGTGAATCTCAGACACTCCTCAACAGAAATTCTTCAGCAGGGTTGTCTTCTGCTTGTTGTGTCATTACCCTTTCCATGGGCTAGGATCTGAAGGAGCTGACGTCCCTGACTGCAGTGTCACTGTGGCACTGCTGCTCTGCAGCTTGCCTTTCCCTACGGTGGGAGGAACGTGCAAAGCAGAATTACCTTGAGAACATCTAGGGACCTTCCCCCGGTATTTCTCCCCATTGTGAGCACAAACCTGCTCAGATGTAGCTGTACTTACAGCACTGAGAGGTGAGGGCCGCCTGTCAAATAGCGCAGGCGGCTGGTAATACACCCATGATTATGTATAGACTGCCTTCACAATGAGCTGAAATGTAGGCAATGAACTTTTTCCCCCTCCCCTTCTCTGTATCATAGCAACTGTGCTACTGCAGGGGCTATTTTAAGAACAGTAACTTTTCACCAAACGTGATTATGAGGCAGACTGAGTGAGCTCAGCGTACAGAAATACTGCATCCCTTCCGCAGCGTCCCTGGGCCAGTATCTGAAACCCTTACCCAAAAGCACAATGAATTCCTCTGCAGATAGTCCAAATAGCATTAAAAAGGAGTAGTTGTGAACGCTGGCTATTTTAAATCAATGTTCAAGAAACTTGTCATGGTATCATTGCAAGGAAACATAGCCCTGTCAGGAGCTTCCAAAGAGGAGAGTCTGGGGCTGAGAAATACACTGAGGGGCCGGGGTGGGCAGCAGCCGTGTCCCTCAGCGGGGAGCGCTGGCCAGAGCGGGAAGCAATTGCTTTCGTTTGCAACAGTGATGTGGATCTTGTAAATTCTGAGAGAGTCCTGAAGTAAAAGGAGAGTTTGTATTCTGAAGACTCCTGCCTGAATAGAATACCAGAAAAGCTTCAGTCATCAAGATGCGTACAGCTGCAGGGATCACTGGCACAAAAATCTTTCAGAGTAAGCAAAGGGAGCAGTTTCTAGGTCTGCATGAAGAGGGATTTGAATTTCTGATCAGCTCAATCATACAGGACACGGTTTTCAAAGCTGAGTAACTACAACTATGCTCAAACCCTAGAGCGTGGTAGGGAATTTCAGCAGCCTCGGCTCGGGTGAGGCCCTGGATGCCGGATGCAGCATGTGGTGCACGGAGCCTGGCACAGCTCAGACTCAGACCACTGCTCATGGTTTAGTTAAGATTAAATGATTTGGTTTTTCAGATACTGAAGGCAAAGCCTGCACTGGTGACGAAGCCACAAGAGCAACGCAGAGTGACCCTCCAGCTCCTGTGTGCCAGGCACTTGCCTCAGAAGAGGCGCAGCAGGAGGGTACAACTGCAGCCACAACAAATGTGACCTCGCTTGGTGAGGAGCTGCATTTGGATGAGCTGAAAGAAGATGCAGGTATGGGATAGAAAATGTTTTCCAAAAATTATAAAATGTTAAAAAAAAATAATTCTGCTGACCTGTTTTATGAGGGGTCAAATATGTCAGTGTTTTAAAGGGTCAGAGCACCGTGTTCAGCTCAGCCCATACTAGGTTAGCAAGCAGTACTTGAAAAAAGTGATTTTTGAGACTGCCACCAAACTGAGGGACTACACAAAGCTTGGCATAACGTGATTAGTTGGATTATGAGACGAGTGAATCTTGGAATAGTGCCCCTTTGGCATTAGCAGTGACTGCTGTGAAGATGAAACAAGCTTCTCTTAAAAACATTTCTTAAACTTCTGTGCTAAGCTTGAAATTACTCCTCCTGGCTTGGAAGAACAGTGTCAACACACGGCCCACACTGTCCATACCATCGCCCTGCCTACAGCATGCTGCAAATACAAGTCAAGTTCAATACCAGGGGCACAGACAAGCTAAACCAAGCTCCCTTCATCCAACTGTGCTCCAGCAGAGCTCGTCTGTGACAGCAGCTCCTTGGGACCAGAGCAGCCAGGCACAACCCAGCAGATGGAGGGGTTCCATTCACTTCCTGCCAACCAAGAAACGCAGAGCTACAGAGTGAATGCTTTATCCCAGTTTGTGGAGTGCCATGTAGTGATATGGATCTTCCTGCCCATTTTCCCTGGTCAATCTTTACCCATTCTCCATGTGCCCTCATTACCTTCTGCTCTCCACCCCACACCTTCATGCTCTGCTTCCTCTGGGGTCTCAGCCCCCAGCCCAACCTGCTGAGCAGTGCTGCTGCTTGGGCCCTCGCCCGGCTTCAGGAGCTCAGAATGGAAATCTTTCTCTGAAGGGGTTTCCGTTTCTTTGCTTTATCCTTTCCCGCTTCCTTTTCCTCCCATCCTTTCCATTCCCATGACTCATGCAATTTTGTTCCCTTTTGCTGTTTTGCTTTTATAAAATATTGTTCTTCTGGCCCATTTCTAGCTCCACTCCACTCTTAATTGCTTTCACAACAGGAACTCTTCTGTCTCCCCAAAAGTATCTCATCATGTTTGCTCACCACAGGGATTTTTTTGTAAGCTTAGCAACACCTTTCCATCACCTTCTTAATTTCAACTACATGTGTTATTTCACCACAAAATATCCCAAAGGACTGTATGTCGGCTCCTAAAGATTTATCCTCTCTCTTGTCTCTTAAAATAGAGACACAATAAAGAACTGGACATCGACAGCTTCTATTAATACAGCCTTAATGCTGTTTTCCTTTCTCTTCAAACTCTATGGCTGTGTTTGCTTTTGTAGCACTAAAAGTTAATTAAGGCAAAACCCATTCCTCTCCCTCTTCTTAGAACTATTCTGTATTTATTTTCCTCCATTTTTGACATGTCATTTTTCCAGCTTCCAAAAAATAACAGTGGGATTACCTTCCCCTGTCTCCCTGGTCTGCGAGACTCCACTCCTATTTGTTGGAAGTCTTCCTACGCCTTCATCAGTGGCCTCTGGCTTTTAAAATAATTATTGTTGATCCTGTCTTTCTGTGCTAATTTATCCCCATCTGTACATTTTACCATTCCTGTCTCTAGTGAGTGTGCCTTGAGGAATTCTTTGGGTGGGTAAGCTCTTAAAAATTGTCAGTGTGTACTGCTAAGTTTATTATAATGTTGAGTTTATTATAACATTTGTCCTTGGGCTCAATCCAGGCCCGGAGCAGTACGTGTCTTTCCACAAATTTGTATGAATATTTGACCAGCTAGAACCAAAGTAAATCTACTTGCTTTATACCCAGTATGTCACATTCCATCTTGAGGATGTGGGGTGAAGGCCAGGGAGGGGAAGAGGAGGAAACAAAAGGAAAGATTCCTAGACTTCATGTTTGGTTAATACACAGCAAAAGAACAGCCTCAGCAGAAGGTGGGCAGTTTTTCCCACCTAACAGAACCAACAGGCTCGGGGGCAGTCCCAAGGGGAGGATTTCTACCTAGTAGTGAGATGGCATTTTGACAAGTGGCACTCCATGAATAATTAGCTGCTCTGGCAAGGAGTCTAGTGCTGAGCACTTGGAATATTTTCAGTAGGATAATATTCACTCTGCAGTATGAAATCTGTTAATAAGTTTGTGTACTCCAGACTCAGGTCTGCCTTCAGACCCAGTCAAACATCTGCTGTTGTTACCAGAAACAACCACAAAAAACCAGAAGCGTACCCTTTTGTGCAGGGAATGTAAAATGGACATTCTTTAGACAAGAGTGCACAATGCCAGTTCGTTTTTGTGATACCACTCCCTGAACAGGAGAGAATTCATAAATAAAAAGATCTGTTTGACTGAGGATGAGTTTGTTTTGGATCCACCTTCTTTATGAGAAAGGTCCTCCTACGACTGCTGCCCTGCATCCAAGCCAAGTATCACTTCGTGCCACAGGGAGGTTTACTGATTTCAGTGAAGTTACAGACAGCAGAAAGTATCGCTCCACTCGAGGGAATGCACTGAAATTTGACTAATTTTCCTGCCAAGCTACTAACACCTACTGGAGCTCTTGATCTTTCTGTAATGTAACCCATTACTGACTTAATTTTTCTCTTCCTCTATTCCACATTTTGTCTTCTATGCAGTAGGCAGAAAAATACTGATGTCAGCCTGGAACAAAGCATTTCCTTAGAAGCATATTTAAAAGAAAATTATTTCCTTCTATAATTCAGGCAACCATCACATATGGCAGCTTTCCTATCAAGCCAAATTTCACAAGAATTCCTGTAAAGGGCGCATATTTATTCTACTTTCCTGTCTTTTTTGAATGATAAATACTCATTCCTCCTCTTCTAGGCGTACTCATTAATCTGTTTGTCAACAAATTAAATGCTATTATCTTGCCAATGCTATTGTTTCTAACTGCCTAAGTGCTCTGGTGCCTCCCCAAGCACTCTGAACACGAGGATGCTGAATGTTCATTAATTCAAAGAATTTGTATTACAAACAAGACATAAAACCAAGCCAAGAAAAGATTTGGGACATGGCAGCAGTGGGTGCCCACTGCTGTGAGTTTTTAGGAGGTGCCCTAGAACAGTTTGGAGGGAAAGGTATTTTGTTTAGACAATCCAGAACACTAAAAGGAGTGGGATTTGCCATTTATCCAGCCCAAGCAGTTTGGTCCTTTCTCATGCTGAGGAGAGACTTAAACACTGATGTCTCCATTTGAATTACTGCTTCACTTGCTAGGGTCAGAAAAATAGCCCTACTGAGCCCATAGTGGCTGGAAATGCAGTTTGGAGAGAGCCTGGCAGTGGCTGGGCTCCTGCATTGGAGTCAGGCTCAAGCCTCCCCGTGGGTCTCCACGTACGGCCAAGGCAGAGATCAGGAGATGTAACAGAGTGTGAACGTCAGACAGCAGGGCTCTGTGCGAGCCTGAACACTCCTAGAGTCAGCTGGTACCTGAACAGTATTCAAGGATGTTAATTTTGGACTTTATCACTGAAATTCCCCCTATGTCCTGCTTCAGCTTCATGCTTTCCTGGATCTATTCCCCTGTGCCCTCATCATCACAGCCAGGTCAATTTGATGAACTGCTCAGTGATTCAGCCTGCACTAACTTTAAGAGCTAAGTGCTTTTGCCATCTTTCAGGAGACAATCCTGAAATGAGCCCTGCTTCGCCGTATCAAATTAAGGCTTTGGTGATTGAACTTTTTCTTAAGTACTTCACCCATTCTCTGTCTCACACTAGTTTCTGAGATCCTCTGGCAAATCTTTTTCATGGCAGGCTTTCCTTGGTTACCAACTTCAACCCCAGGAAAGACTCAACAGTTCTGGAGTCAGAGTGCAGTAAGAGTGCAGTAAGAGAAGACTTGATGCAAGCTGAAGTTGTGTATTAAATAGGATAAAAATTAAATTGTGAAAATAAGTGTGTGCAACAAACAGTTGGAAAGTCAGCTTTCAGGCAGTATTACCAGTTTGATACTGTTTGCTGTCTGGCTGCGTGTTCCTAGCACAGATGAACACTCAGTGACTGTGCCACTGCAGCTGCATGCTATAAGAAAATTCATTGCAGTTCTCAAAAGCTGCTTTGCCTTGCTGTCTTCTTTATTTAAGAAAAAAAACCAAACAACCCATCAGAAAAAGGCTCTAGGGAAGTAGCTCAGCAGTTTTCTCCAGAACACCAAAACTGCAATATCCTCATACATTTTATTCTTTACCTGCCTTGGCTGGTTGGCTGTTTCACACAGTAATTATTTTCACTATGGAAAAGAAGTGCTTCTAGCTGTGTGCCATGTGTTCCCTTTTTTTGAATGTTCCTGGCATTGTCCCCTGGCCTATCATTATTAAATTCATGTTCCATTAATTTTACTCATCTTCCTACTAGCCAAGAAACCTTCAGCACCCACGGAAGAATTAGAAGATGCCAGCCTGCCAGCATCTGAAGACAGTCCACAAGCCTTACTTGTATCTGAATCCACAGATTCCCCCCAGAAACAGACAGAAAGAAACCCAGCACAGCTTCCCAGCCCTCCGCTGCTCCCAGCTCCACCACCTAAGGCACTCTCCAAAATCACAAAGAGCGTAACAGGTCAGTCATGACTGGTCAGTAAAGACTTTTCCATCCTTTGCGTGTTGTTCGCCTCCACAGCACTGTATATAAATTTTTTTTCTTACATCTTTTGTTAAGCCTATTGCCATAAACTGCTGTGAATCTGGGTAGTTACAATGAGTGAAGAGATTGCTAATCATTTCCATAAAATGAGCGGTCTGGTTGCCTGATAACAACCCACTGATCTTTGTACTTCACATATTTATCTGAACCTCTCAGGGAAATATTTGTTGCGAGTCTATTGCACTAAATGCATGTAAAACAAATCAAACCAACTGCAAACGTCTGCTGAATCAGATACTCATATCGATATGTCATAAAACACAAGGAAGATTTAAATGTTTTCATTACCTAGACCCCCACTGGATAACAGCACAACCAGGCTGAAGTCCATAGGTTCTGCCGAGGTTTCTGCCTGAAGGGTGTGCTCTCTAGGGAAGGTGTAACGGAGAGCTATGAAACGTGGTCTGGTTACGCAGAACACACATACGTGATCCACCTGGCTCCTACACAGCAACCCTCCCTGCCAGACTTCACGGAATGTTTCAAGAGCAATTCCCCTGGGCCGGATTTTCGAATGTATTGCCAATGTTGTTACATTTTCCAACATTCTGGCATTGCAGAAAGGGTGTTAAGTGAATATGATTTTAGTTTGTTCTGATTTTAGGGCCCCTACATATGGTAAAAGCAGTTTAAAGGGCCTTATTGCAAATTAGAATCAAGTCCTGACATCCAAATGTCAGACCAGTTGGATATTTAGACACTTAAATGACAGCCATTATTTCAGCCCTGATTTGCATCCACATCTACTGGCACAAGAGCAAGATTTTCAAAGTCACCAGGAAGCAAAATATCAGAAGGCATTGTGATCTGACCACTGGGGTTCATAGAAAACATTGGGATTTTCAGTCCTTTTGAGGAAAAGTACAAGTATTTGTCTCCCATGGAAAATATCCATATTTTGCCCATGCTTAAAAGCCATAAGAGTTTAAGTGGGAGCTGGATTCAAAATGGTATCATAATGCTTCTTGGGCACTGCTGTACAGATTGCTTCAACATTCTCTGCTGTGAGTCAGGCTCTACCCTGCCCCTTCCACCTTCCAACGCAAAGAGGCACAACCAGGACACCCCTCGGACTGCAGAGAAGGCCACGCTCTGTGGGAGATGTAGGCTACTCGGAAAACCTAACCCACAGAGGGTAACGAGATCACAGCTCCACCAGGCACTTCACAGCTTTTTGAGTCTAGATATTTTGCTGCTTAACCAAAGTATTTCCTCTGACATCCAAGATACCTTGAGTTTTGTTACTTCATTTTCATCTAAATTTTCCACACACAACAACTCTTAGTTTTCTCAATGACTCCAGTATCTATAGACCCTTTATCAATAGTGATAATACATCTGTTTGTTTTTGTTTGGATGCGGAGGCAGTGGTAAGTTAAGACTAAACAAATACTGTCAATGAGAAAAAGGGAATACAGATGTATAGCAAGAGAGAAACAAAGAGCAATTATGAAAGAAAAGGGAGACCCAGAGGTTGAAAAGCTCTTTTGTGTTTAGTTTTTTCCCCCTTAACAATGTTAGAGATGCTGTTGGCAGAGGAGTGAGGAATAAGCCAAGCACCAATTAATCACAGAGAGAGGGGGAACAGGGCAAGGTGCCAAGACATCACTTTGCAAGATTATTCACATAACAGCTGTCATTAGGAAAAATAAGGTGTGATCTAAGGAAACTCTTGATATTGGCCCAGACAGAACTGGCCCTTGACCTGTTCCAGGAACAAGCAGGTATAGAGATAAAAGTCTCCTCCCCTCCTGCTTTAGGGTTGAGTGGAACCCAGAGTTCTTCCTCTGAGAACACATGGACGCCGTCTCTCCATGCAGTGGTATAAAGTGGCTCAAGAGGTGGTTTTTTTCATTGCCTCAGGCAATGATTCAATGGGCAATGATCAATAATAAATGCACGCTGTGCATGTCCACAGTAGCACATAATCAAAATCCCCTCGAGTGCTGAAAAGACATCTTTGCTCAGCAGAGGTTGGCTGTCCCCTGGACACAGCACCCATCCTGATCAGCGCAGGAGGAGCTCGAGGTGGAAAGTGTCTCATTGCCAAGACATTGCTCACTGGGCACCTACACACTTGAAGATATGTCCTTGTGCTTTCAGACATTTTCAGATTTCAGATAGTATAAATTTTGGACTAGCTTGACCCCTATCGACTGGATGCAGAGAGAAGTGAATGAAGCTCTGGCCATCGGTCAGGGTTCTGGGTTTCAAAGGAGAGAAATGTGCAAAAATGCCTTTCAAAAATTAAGGAAATAGTTAGATCTTTCCTGGAATAACAGAGAAGATTGTAATATGGATGTAACTCTCCTCATTGAAGGAGAAATGTGAAAAAGAGTCCAGGCTTTAGTGTTCCTACTCTCAAAAAATTTTTCAATGTTTGATTTTGATTATGGCTACAGGAACTCTCCTTCCCACTTCTGCTTTTGCCCTCAAAAATTCTGCTCTCCAGACACCCAGCTCTGTTTCCAGCACTCAGAGTCCCCACCAGATTTCCAGCAGTGAACTCAAGAGCATGGACCGGTGTAGTTGGTAAACGTTATGCAGGATGCTGTGGCTGAGAGGAAATATTTGGTAACTGAAGTTAATAAGCAAACATATTTTCATCCTCTCCAGTTTCTTAAGTTACCCTGCTAATAGGAACCAAGCCCTTTTTATGGGGGTATTTCAGGATACTCCTGGCTTGAGCAGCAGCTTTTCTCTGCTAGGAACTGAAGGATTTCTCTCTTAAGTAAGTGAAAAAAGGAAAATAATCTGTGAAAATAAGTTTGTACAAAAGCTGTACAAGCTGTGTCAGTTTAAATTCCTGTTTAAAACACTAGGTGGCAACAAGAGAGAAGAAATACCCTTCTGTATGAAGAACTTGCATTGCCTTTTTACACCAGACTGAGCTATTGGTGTAAACAACGCCAATATGCCAGAGGCTTGGGATGGAGAGAAAAGGAAAGCAGAAAGGGGAAGAGAACTGCAGAAGAGAAAAACTCATCCGCATCTTTTTCAGGGCAGATGTTCAGTTATCTTAAGAGTGTCAAACTATTAAATTTACAACCAGGGAAATGGCCACTGTGTTTTGGACTCAAGTGCTGGGGAAATGTATATATCAAAGTCTAATTTCCAATAAAATGCTTACACGGCATAAAAAATATCTGAATCTGTGGGTAAAAAAAGATTAGATCGCCCCACTCTTCTTTTCTTTTCTTAGTGCTCAATTCCATATCTTTCATTTGGATTTCATTTGGCAAGTTTTGTTATGCGAACATTATCCTCATATTATAATGATTTTGGCATTTCCTCAACTGGCATATGAAAGACAGAGGTCTATGCTGTGCAGGAATCACAGAGGAGCAGATAATGATACTGGTACATTCTGTCCTGACTGAGAACCACAGTGCATAAATTTTAATACAGTCTGCCAGAGTCCAGCAGAGAAAGTGCTAGATTGGGAAGCCACCGCAGTACAAGCCATCGGCTTGTACAGTACTGGCAACCCAGAATATAGTGGTGGGCTGGGAAAAAGGAGAATCTGATACTGCGGGGAAAAGGGGAAATGGGGGAGGCACCTATATTTCTAGATCAAAGATCTGGATCTGTGTAGTATAAGCCTTTTGAATTCAGGCAGTTACTCAGCTTAACCAGTCACCTCCTAGCAAGAACAGAACACCACCATTTTTCTCTCTTCAACACAACAAATTAATTGCAGTGCAGACTCTGTGTGCAAAAAACCAAAAGCATTGCACAACCTCTTACCCTCCATGTTTTGACAGCAGGAAGCGAAATAGATGACCCAGCCATGAAATCTCCTCCGTCCACCATCCTGAAGAATTACGTCATTGTTGGTTCCTCCCAAATCTCAGGACAAGCTGCCCTTTTCCATCCCTCTGGCCAGAAAAGTTCTGATCCCCACGTCAGAGGACAGGTAACAACACCAACCGGTTCCCCTCACCTGGCTGCCGTCCACCTGCCTTTACCTCCCAGCAGAGTCATTGAAGAACTCCACAGGGCTCTGGCCACCAAACACCGGCAGGACAGGTACGTACAGCCTCCTGGCACTGGGGTGCATGAGGACACTCATTCCACTAAATCATTTCTCTTGGTGAATATCCCTAATTTGTTATTGGAACTTTATCTACTTGTACAGCTTGGGGTTGCCCTCCTCTCGATGCACTACTTTCAACATCCATCCCTGGTTAAAGTGCTTAATTTGGCAGTTACTTCAAAGTTCTCCCTTTATAAGAAGGCTAATGTGACATGGAAGTAGGTTTTCAAACAGGTAGACTCATTTGATAATCCTTGACCTATTGCAAAAGAAAATTTGCTGACAAAATCCCAAGTCAGAGTACCTAAAGCAAATCCTGCTCCAAATATCAGTACTCCACATATGAGCAAGGCTACTATTTCAGTGTATGTCTCCTGGCTTATACATAAGCATATACGGTATCCATTTTTAATACAAATGCCTGTGTGGAAGTACACTGGGTACCTTCTCTGGTTTTTATTATAAGCCCTCCTGAGAATTAGAGGAGGACAGAGATAACCTTTTCCATCAGAGAGCTCTGGAGTTAAGTTGGTAACATTTCTCAATTCCATAGCAGCTATTGTCATGCGGAATAGATTCATAGAATGTTATTTCCAGGCCCTGTTAAACCTTTGTCATGATCACTAAGTATCAGAATGGAAATATTTTATGCCATGTATGTTTTGTATTAGAAGGATGTGCTGTGTGGGTTTTTTTTTAATCGGCACGGTATAGCATGTGGCTATATGTCAAAGAAATACATTAGTCACTACCCTTCCATACCTTATTTTTATGACAGAGATAGGAAAGTAGATCCATGTTAGCCATTCTCAACACAGTCTTGAGAATGCCATCCCATGTCCTCCCGTGTTGAACTCTCTGCCCTGGCCTTTATGAGCTACAGGATGTTCTGCTCATTCTCATTTAATGATAAGTTCCTCCCGTGGCAATAAAAGAGTCTTTTGTGAAAACTGTGCCGTACACCTTCCACCCACAGCTTCCATGGCAGAGAAAGCAAAGGCTCACCAAAAAAACGAGTGGATGTCCGTCCACCCAGAACATCTAGCATTGAGCGCAACAAGGAAAAGGAGAACTCGCTGAGTTACAGCAGTGATTCAGAAAATAAGCGGAACTCAGTTAAAGAGTCGGATGAGAACAAAGAAAACATGATCATGAACTCAGAACTCAAGGAAGACTCTGTTTTTTATCAGGATGAGGAAGTTTTGAATGACTCCATTATTTCTGGTAAGGAAAGTCACTTACTATATTATAAAGATATATTATCATAGCCAAACAGAATGCTCTAAACAAGGCAGCACACAACAGCAAATACTGAGCAGTATAAATCCCTCTGTTGTAACATCAGCTTTTTCAAGGAATCTTGGTGAAAAGCTAAAGGTAAATTTGAGTCATAGTGACTTGTGATGGTGTTTGTGTTGGTAGATACTGCACACTAAGACGATGTTTAGACTTATGCCGCTAAGTCAATGTATTCGTATTAGCTTTACCCTTTCAGCTGCTTGCATACCCTTTGTACTCTGTGTCTGAACGGCAGCACGCACACACCTCTCACTGTCACTGAGAAGTGGAAGAGACCAATGAATCTAGGAAGGACTAACATTCAGAGAAAATATCTTAAAGAAGAAAGTTGCTTCTCCATTTGGTCCATTTTACCCTTCTTTGAGACATATGGGGAACGCGTTGTAAAATCCTGAACAATTATTTGAGAGGGCTTTGGCACAATAATAATCTCTTATTTTTAGGAATAATTTTCCCTCATTTCTTTCTTTGTAGCTACACAGCCTTCTTCCTCGTAATTAATTTATCTCACTCTTTGGCTGAATGCCAAAGACTCTTCACACCTAAACTTCAGTCTCTGCACCAAGAAGCCTGTTCCATACACCCCTAAAACTTAGTCATCGTAAGACTTGAGCTTTATGCACAGGATCATTTTCTTTCAGATGGCTGGAGATCATTGTGGAGTGCCTTGTCCTTGCAGGTTGTAAATGTACATTTGCAAAAGACCTAATTTCTTGTACAAGCCTGGTGCTTGCTCTGCTGGTGTTCAGGCACATCCTAGGGGCATAACAAAAACCCAGGCCATGCAGAGGTCCAGCTGGTTGGTGTCTAAGGAGGCTGCCATGGACCATGGAGGGGTACATGGCCAGTGGAGCAACACAGTCACTTAAACCACAGAAGTCCTGGTGTGGGGTGGTATTACCACAGCCCTGGAGATGTGACCGCTGCCCATTTACTCAGTGCAAGCTGGGACATAAGGCATGTCTGCTCTTAACACTGGGTGGCACTGCTTGTGCCAGCATTCACTCAACTGCTTCCATTCGCATTTCAGAGAGTGATGAGAGATGCAGGAGAGAGAGACAGGGATAGCACCAGAGTAATTCCCTGAAAAGCTCCAGACTGTTTCTAGCTTAAAAAAATCTGGGCTGGTTTGCAAGTCAGGAGGTAAAACTATCCATTAATCCAAAGCTGCTTTACAATTAGTGTACTGCCTTAGCATACCACCACAACCTTGCCGTTGGCATTGCCATTGCCATGCAGAACAGTGCATCAGTGCGACAGCCCCATGGCTACGGAGAGACTGGGACAGGTCACAGATAACTCTGGAAAAAGTGAAAAACTGTATCTTGACTTTCCATTAGCACTCTACTCAATAAATCATTCTTTTGCCTAAAAACACAAGGCAAGAGAGAAGCCTTGTGCATGAGTTTAAAAAATAACATAACTAGCATGTAGCCCACAACTGATAACCTGTGCAAGCAAGGTCTCTCCATCAGCATTCAGCACTGGGGTTTGCCTTCTGCTTGATAGAAAGAACAGTAAACACACAGGAAATTAAATGCCACGATTCAACTGAATCAAAACAGGAACTGAATCAAAACTCAGGGACCTGCAGACCAAGCATGAAAGGGGTGTGAATTTTCAAAGCATTATTGTTGACCTAGCTGAGCAGCCATAACTCATGAAACAAGCCACAGCCAAGATACTGCCTAAGATAGCTTGGTCATGGGACAGCCCGACACTGAACATGCCTTATTGACCAGGAAAAATAGCCCTTATGAAGAAAATAGTTATATAAGGGTATTTGCAGGTTCACTTTCCACTGAGATAGTGATCAGGAAGGAGCTTGCCTCAGGGCACTGAAAAGGGATGTGGGGAAAAGTAGTTTAGGGGTTTATTTCCTCTTTGTTCTCAGATTTTATTCATTTGTTTATTAATTCTGAAACATCAGAATATGCAGCAGGTAGAATAACAGAACTGACCATCAGTGGGGCCGCTCCAGATGAAAACAGATGAACTAATTACAGAGTGTCTCCCAGCATGTCTCCCTGAAGGGCGTAACATCATCTCCCCCTTTTCATTTTGTCAGGCAGGTATTATTATTCAGGAATTAACCCAACTGGTGAGGCATGGAGAACGGCTCCTTAGGCTAGCAGATCAGCTTAATCCAGATCTCTTGCATTTTTATTTGGTGAAATACCCTAAAGATTAATCAGTGCACAGTGCATATGGACCATGGGAGTGGCTATAGCATAAGCCTTTTAGAAATCCAGACATCTGGATGAAGTGAGCAGAGCTTATCCTGAGTGGGTTATATACTCTCCACTCCCCTAATACAACAGCAGGATTTGGGTTAAAGTTGAGATTTTTCAGATGTGATTTGTGTTTTTAATTTCACGAAGTAGCAGACTCTTTCTAAGTATGCAGCAGAGCAGCCTGGGAGTAGACAAGGCCCTGAAAAGCTGCTGCACCTTACTTTGTTTCAAGCAAAACACTGCATTGTTCCATCTCACTTGGAAATGCAAGCCTCCAGGGCATACACTGAGCTCACTTAAGCCAATGTCTCCACATCAGCTTCAAAACCTGACTTCTTGCAAAAAAGTCCAGCCTTTAACCTGCAGAACATTGATTTCAGCTGGTTTTCAATGAGATGAGGGACAGCAGAAAATGAGTCCTGACCTCATCTGAGCAAATAATCAATGTAATTCTAGCCCTTGTCCTCCCACAAGTCGGAGATCAGGTGTAGTATGGTATGACAAGTAGTTTTATAACAGCCTGAAGGGAGTGGGGATAGTTCTGCACACTCATACCTTAGCTGTCACCAATGACTGGGAGAATAACTGTTTAGGGTGCATCTCCAAAAAAATTATTTAACAGGTAGAGCTCCCTTGTTTCCTTCTAAGCAGTTCTGGACAGAGGTATGCATGTGCTGTAGAGTGTATACATCCATTGCTTTCAGTGCAGCCAAGATCCGCTGAGCTGCACCACGCAGATGGCCAGCACATGGGCAGGACAGTCTCCTGTTCCATGCTCAGTGTGCACGTGCAGTCTCTCTGCAGCAATCTCCTGACACGACCAAATTCCTCTTACCACCTTTTTAAAATTTCCAGGTGAAAATGAGAACACATTCAGGGATACCCAGGGATTTGCTAGCCCCAAACGTGCTTCAGATTGTTTCCAGAAGGAATTCTGTTGGTTCCTGTGCTGTACAGATCGAGTGCTGCAAACGCCCACTCAGCACCCGCTCCCAGCGAAGTGGAGGCTTGAAAAACCTTGACAGAGTCCCAAGTGTGTGGCTTCGTGAGCCAAATGCTTCCGATGGAGCCATATATTCAGTTAGCAGAAGGCTCTGTGTGGCATCAGCCAAATCATTTAACTTTTTTACCCATCTGTTAAATGCATACCTACTACTTCAGAGGGCTGTGTGCTTTAATTAATGTTTGCAACGGACTTTGAAAGCATTAGGAGGAAGGTGCTGAACAAGGGCACAGCTTTTAGACTCTGTGCAGGGCTTTGAGCTGATTATGGTTTCTAACAAATAGAATTTTACACCACTGCAACTATCAAAAGACTTGGCCCCGCTCACACCGGGAGACCATAACTACTCTCTGCCCCAGTCTTCCCACCATGTATGTGTGGGATGTGGTATAGAGTCCTTCCCTCTGCATAAAGAAATTCGAGATCGATACTGATAATAATAATGTAGGTCCACAGAACCCTAGCAAATAAAACTCCAGTATTTGGGAATGAGAATCTGTTTAGGATTTAGTATCTTGCCAAGCTCCAGAGCATCCTTTAAAAAATAGACTTTAATCCTATCTCAAATGCCAAACAAAAATATCAATTAAATGTCATTTCTTTAAAAGCGAGATGACCTTTTATAGAAAAGGTGGAGCATTGAATTAAAAATACAAACCTTTAAAGTAAAAAGGAACCAAATCAAAATAACCTTCTATTACACACCACGCTCCCCAGATGAAGCAAATGCAAAGATTTAACTGTAGTTGCTGCACACCTGACAATACACTGAACCCCAGCTGGTGTAGCTGGTGCTACTCAGCAGGGATGATTTTCAGACTCCACTGAAGTCCCGGACTGGACACCAGAAAAGCCAGCACAGCAGAGACATGCGGGGATCTAGTGTTCATTTACGTCCTTACAACCTACCTGTAACACGACTGCTGGAAGAGAGCAGTGCTACCAGTACAACTCAGCACTCACTGGTTTTAATACCACTTCCCTCTTCTTTCCCCCTTTCCATAAGCAAGCTACTCCTCATCAAGTAAGGACACCACCTCAGACTTTCAGTTGGCATTTGAAGATAAAGATGGCTTTCTACTTTACAGCCATTTTATCACGTGCCTTTCCAAACACATGGCAAAATAGTTTCATAAGCTCAGGAGTCCTATTTTCATTTGTTTTGCCTGCTGAAGTCTAAATAGTTACACCAGAGATACAGAAACACCTGAGCTCAAATACAGCTCCCTTTAGTAAGAGTAAGCGGATGTTTCTTATGTCACTAGAGGGGCAGCATCAAGGACTCGACATCCAGCACACTAAAGAGCAGTAGACTCCTACTCAGAACAGTTGCTGCATGGTCTCCTGTGAATAGCTCTTTTATAATGGCAATTTTTTAGGTTGTCTGGTTTGATGGAAAACATGTGGTATCATATTTTTACAATAAGCACAACAGGTCATGCAATCACAGGAGGTATTTGTGTCTCTTCTTGCCCGAATGCCCAATTAAGCTGCCAGCATTCTGCAAAGCATCAGAAAACCTGGCCTTTACTTTAATTCCTTGGAATATTTGCCCCTGCTCTCTTCAGAGGGAAAGGTCTAGTGTCAACACAATGGTATCGGTTGCTAAATAATATTCTGATGTGACACACTGTCACACTGGACAGGATATAGACGTACATAATGGTTTACATTTAGTGTTATGAGTTACACATGGTGTCTGCTCACAATTATGATTTTCTAATGCCAGAAAATCAGAATAACATTTTTTATGAATATATACTTATATATGTGTGTGTCTGTGCATATATACACACATGACAAGCAGCCAGTTGGATTGTTTCAGTTACCATTATCTATTCCTGGTTATGCCTGGTGACCCCGAGAGGAAGGTGTACATGTCCTGGTCACCCCTATCACTGAGTGATCCAGACCTTCTGCAAAGGAATCACTGAAAGGCTCAGGAAACAGGGATTGCTCTGGGCTCTAGGGATGCTCAGAGCACTGAGGCAAGATGCACAGCCTCTGACTTCTGAACTAGCGACGTGAATCGTGTCTCAGCTGCAAATAATTTTCACCTGAGAGCACTGCTTACTTACAATGGATAACAATAACAACAGAGGAATATGATCCTTCTGCATTTGTAAGCAGTTTTGTGTGTGAACCCAACACAACTGTAGTGCTACTTACTCATATGAATGCATAGAACTGCTATTGCACAGTAACGTAGAGATCACTGTCACTCTGTAGGTTTCCCCCTCTGCATATGTTCATGTTTCATCTCCAGGACCTGTTTTTCTAATAATTTTCTTTTCAATGTGTGTCCCAGGTACTTTGCCAAGAAAATGCAAGAAAGAACTGCTGGCAGTAAAACTACGGAACAGACCAAGTAAGCAGGAGCTGGAAGACAGGAATATTTTTCCAAGGAGGACAGATGAGGAAAGGCAGGAAATCCGGCAGCAAATTGAGATGAAACTCTCAAAGTAAGTCTATTTAAGAATAGGGAGGAACCTCCCTTTACAATAGAGCGTCCTCTGTGTACTGTCAGACGAGACACTGTCTCCCACCCCCGAGTCCATTTCCTGCAGTGAATCATACACAAACTAATATAGCATGTTTTCAGCTGTCAGTCAGTCACATGAAAAAAATCTTAACTCCCTCTTCTGTCAGGATTCCCTTGTTTTCAATAGAAAACAAGACAGAAGTCAACGGGGAAGGGGGGGGGGGCGACACGACAGACACGACAAAATTCTGCCAAATTTACCTGCAGCTCCACTGATGTAATCAAGATTTTGAGGTTCTCCAGAAAGGCTAGTGCTTTAATAACAATAATAAGGCTATTTGTTAACCTGATATAGCTTTGTCAGCACTAGCTGAATTTGAGGCTAAAGGCAATTGTTACAGCTGCATATTGACTTGAACAAAGGCAAGCTGCTGTCTGCATTGGTGGCTGTATCCCTGCCTAAAGGCAGCAGCAGCCTCAGCGGTGGGTGTTTGTGCAGGGCCAGCCGCAGGCCCGGAGGGGATGCTCTGCTTTGCATCAGTAACCAGGGCAACGGGGCAGAGCTGTGAGAGACACAGCAGTACTGCGGAGTGTAGCCTAAAGCAAAGATTTAAGGTAACCGCGAGGCTCAGGCTGCACCATTTGGTTTTTGTGTGTGTTTTTTTTAAGAGCTACATTTGGATATCCGCAAACATGAATATTTTAGATGAGACAAAGTGGATTGTTAAATAATCTGTGCTGTGCCTGCCCACACTGGGACAGTGAGCGCTGCTCGCCGCCAAAATGCTTGGAATCAAATTGAGAAACATGAACAGAAGTTCATTTTCAAGGCTTATTAAATATTAAATACCTCAAGCCTCTCCTGAAAGAAACATTTATTGATATTTAGGCTAGCTCATTCATGTGTGTGCATTTGATTAAGCTGTACCTCAGGGGACAGGGAATGAGAGCACGTATATGGATCAGAGCACAGGTCCTAATGGACCAGAATTTACAGAGGAAAACATCACTGCCATCACCACGCTTGCCCTCAGCTAAGAAACGAGCTGCTGAATGAACAGATCAGAGCTTGGGTGCACCTCGCCATGCTCCTGAATGTTGGAGACGGAATAATCCCCTTCCTCCAGTCTCAGTGATTGCTGCTCGTTCCTTGTAGCATGGTAGCTACAGGAGAACAGTGCATTATGCCAGTGACTGCACAGGACAGAGCAGGTGACAGTCCCTATCACAAAAGCATGTACATCCCATACAAGTAGAAAATACCATGTTACAATTTACATTAAGTTCCAAGAGTTACAGGAGGAGCAAGTCATAGATGTGCCACATAAATACCCCTCGTCTTAAAGTGTCATGGACCTTTACCATGGCCTTGACCATCTTGACCTTGCAAGCTTCGTGTATTTATATCAAGGAAATATTTCAAGCCGCACTTTGATATTGTTAGTTTCATTCTTTTGGACGATCAATTGCTCGTTAAATGTCTTCACAGGTCAGGAGCCTAATTTTATAGTTCTAAAATAAACAAAACTGGTTTCCACCCCACTGCATCCCTAAAACCAAGTTGGACCATCAGAGAGTATTCACTGAGTGAGAAGATTATCTCATATCTAATCACACCTCATATTGCTCAAATGCCTAGAAGGTACATCTCTTCAATACAGCCTGACTTCTCTTAGTGTGAAAGGTCTAATGGAATTGCCGCTTCAGGTGGTGTAACTACAGGATTTATCCCTTTCTTTTCATTTAACATTTAGCTTGCTTAATAACAAACCTAAAGAATTACTTTAAAGGAAGCATACCCAAAGCCAAGTGTCAGTACAAGGACTTAAAAAGGCAACTGCTCTGCTGGTAAAGAAAAGGGCAGGTCATTACTAGAAGCCAGGAAATGTAGTGTCTATGGGCAAGTGCAGTGAAAGAAGACTCCATAGTGCCTGCAGTGGTCTCATGGAGCAATCTCCGGGGCAGGCTATTAGTCTCATTGGTAATGTCTAGAGGATGGCTAAAAACCATCTTTGTTCCAAGTGCTGGAAGACAGGCTTTCATTTAGTTCCTTCCTCCTGGAACACAGAAGATTCAGCGCATCTCGGGGAGCAGACGGTGCAGAGATTGCTGGAATAGCCAGGAATGGCAAAACAGATTGGAAGCAATCTCCCACACAACTTCCAGCGCATATGTGCCCTGGCAGAGCTCAGCTCAGCTCTTAACTCACCCACCAGAATAGAACATGACCATGCAAACAAGCTCAGGTGGTGGACACATCCAGGAAAATATTTACAACAGGAAAAGAAAGTACATGTCAAAAAAAAAAGTAAGTAAAAATGGGTAGCGTTAAAGGCCAAAAAGTCAAAGCCCTAGAGATATCCCTCTGGAGTTTCTAACTAGGTCTCACCTCACAAACCCAGAGCACCTCAGCACAACCTGGCAGTCACGTGGAAATGTAACCACACTGGGCAGAGCTAACACCTTGCACCTTTAAACCCATTCATTTCACTGGTATTTGTGCAGTGTAGTCTCTTTATGTCCTTGTGACAACTTGGAAGTTTATGGCTAAGGAAGACACTGCTAAGCGTTCAGGTGTGAAGCACTGACCGGGAAATGGGATCCAATAGAAATGTCTGGTCCCTGCATGATTTCAGCACTACCTGTGCCAATAAGAGCACGTTGCTGCTACTGCTGCACCGGTAACAGCAATGGGACTTGCCAGCTCAGCTACGAATCCACACGTACCATCATGTATAGACCTGTGCTTTAGCACAAAATAATAGACGGGCAGATTAGTGTCAGTAGGTACATGGTTGGCTGCATACAAACAGCAAGTAAACAGACAGTTGTTTTCAAGATCAATATTTTTCAGCACATTTGTAAGGATTTGAAAGCCTACAGCTGTCTAGCAAATTGCCTTGGTCCCACAGCTAACACAGCCTAGCTCCATACTCTGGAGGGAAAGCTATGCTGATGTATATA
>JAHREE010000329.1:2421944-2481932 GCA_033628505.1 Tringa tobata | reverse complement strand
CCAGTTTAGAGACTAGCCTAAATCCACCTGGAGATTATCAAGTTTTTTTGATGAAGGTCCCACTGTGCTCAAACTCCCACTCGCTGAACTAGAAGTCAGGGCACTGCCTTGAATTCAGAAGGCTGGGAAGACTTGGCACAGATTTATTCCAGAGACAGAAAGGCAGGGGCAGGCACAAAGAAAAGATCGGCTGTCACCACTAATTAGGTGTGTACAATTTAATGTGTTTCACTCTTATTTGGCAGGAATCATCCAGGTGACCTTGTCACCGATGCTAAAAATAACCCCAGCGAGCGCAGCGTGGGCGTCTGTGAAAGCCTCAGCTCCTCACATGAGACAGGAGCTAAATATAGAGCTACAATTTAATTCTGTGGGCGTGCGTGTAAGCCGAGGGAGTCTCCCGCTCTCCTTGCTCTGCACTCCACAGCAGGATGAGATGCTGGCAGCGGGACTGGCTGGGGGTTGCTGCTGGAGATCTGCATCTGGCTGCAGTATTTTATTAACAGCTTGCACAGTGCCTGAATGCTTTTTAAACCTGATGCTGTGTGAGGATTTGGGATTTTTTTTCATGTTTTGTCCCTTTTCCATGATGGGCTCTATAGAAAAGAAAAATACCATGCGGGGAGGGATTGGAAACATGGGGGAGATGTGAGTGATAGCTGAGAGTTTCTGGAGCTGCCTCCAGGATCCCATAGGCATCAATAACTCCCATGCCCGCCCTTGGTGTGACACACAGCTGGAAACCCTGTTATGTACTCATTGACAGGCAGCACTTGCCTTACAGTTGAAGGGGCTGAGGTTTAGAGTCTGCTGCCAGAGTTACTCGGAAACAGTCTTCAAGGATAAAAATCAGGAGGAAAGGGAGAAAGCTCAAGTTTTGTTAATGTCTCCAAGCAATGAGTCAGTTACTTTTCTGTTTACAGGGCTTTTTGGGTCCAAGGGAGCTGCAGTGCAGCTCGAATACGTGTATTAGAAGAGGTTCAAATACATCTGTACATGCTATACCTTGACTACCCTGTCCCTGTCTCTCAAGGACTGAAGAGGTCTTGAGAAAGGTAGCATCCCGTTCATGTATTACACTTGCAAAAAGAGAATGAACTTCACTAACATGCATCCCTGGTCAGCAAACCTAACTGCCATGAGTGTGTGATCATAACGGACCCTCTGGACAGAAGCTCTTTAACCAGAGGTGCTCACTTGCTTCAGTAGTGAAGCATAGTGCATGCACAATTAATTATGGAGCACCCTATCAGCTCTGGGCAAGAGTCGTGCTCTGCAGCTGAACCAGAGAGAGCAATTCGCTGTCTCAGACCAGCCCACAGCATGTTTGGCAAGCATTTCTGAACACAACAATTCATTTATAAAGGGCTGCAATACGGAGAACATAGTCCTGTGTGTTGGGTTTTGATTTGAGGAACGTACACACAACTCAAAGCTGCTCTCAGTGCAGGTCTGTATCGCTAAGGACTCAGCATGCGCCTCCTGTTGAAAACGTCGGGTATTTAGTTTGAGCTAACACAGGGAAGTGTCATTGCAGAGGGCAGGTACCTCTGCCCTCGGACAAGAAAAAGTTTCAGATGTTTGGGGCACAGCTGGTGAGAGACCGTCTTCTGGGAAGACACTAACTCCTTGCACTGCTCTGTTCTACTTCCTTGGCTCCAGTGCCGGGAATTCTTAATCAAACATGCTTTGCATGGCACACTGAAGGCAAGGGCAGCAGGTCAGTGCACAGCAGGGAAGGGAAGAACAGAGCAGGAGGTGTAAACACAGAGAGGAATATTCAGGGCCTTTTCTGGGACACAGAGTGAATTCCTCAAATAGGTCTTCTAGCATAAGTGCTACGTGTGAAACTAGAAATAAAAAAACTCAGGGTTCAGAAAACTGTAATGTATCACAAGGGAGCATAATTATGTAAATAACCTTGCAGGAAAACTGCTAAAGCAACTGTAATTAAATAAGGAAAAAACATTTTAGGGAAGAAAATAGTGCACTCTTTTTGCCCTGCCAAAATGCCTACAAATAACAGCATCTGCTCAGGCTCAGATCCTCTCTCAGAAAAGAGGCAGCGACACATCTGTAGATCTGGGCCCTGGCTCTGTAAAGCGACAAGCAGTCATAAACCAGAATGGGAACCTGCAGAAAGCCAGTAACACTCTGTAATGCTTCACCCTACACTGCGTTGTGACTCGGGTCCTGAAGCTAGTTTGGATCTGCAGCACGAGTAATTACAGAAAGACATTGATTTAATTTGCAGAGCTTAATCAGTAGGGACCGAAGCAAGTTGCTTCGGTTGTCACAGCCATTTGTGCTGGTTTATGACAAAAACCTGACCAGAACAAGGTGCTGTACCAGTTGTGAGGGTCGAGCAGGGATTCAGGCATTCACAGTGGCAGCCCTCACCATTTGTGGGGATGGTCGCTGTGTTGCTGAGATTAGTTCGGATTAGTTTTTTTGTTTTAAACCTGTACATGAAATTCAGGAAAATATGTTTTATGCACTTAATGCCAAGCACTGACTTCACAGTAGTTCAAGCAGAAACAAGATGGGATGGACAGCGTGTATCTGAAAGGCTATGAACCAGCATAAGCAAAATCTCAGCCAGAAGGGTGTCTGGCAGCATGTTTTCCTGTTTTAACATACTCAATTTCAGACTTGTCCTTGGAAGCATATGGGAACAAAAGGGAGGGAAGGGAGGGCTAGTTTTGGGTTGGTGTTGGTTCTCCTACCCCACCCCCCCTTTTAAACCTAGCCAACTCTATGTGCAGACTGGATAGAAATGAGTTTCTCCAAAGCAGATAGAACTCACTTCCACAGAATTTGTAGTGTGGCTTTTAGTCTGGGGAAGGGAGGAAACAAAGCTTTCTGACTGTGCGGTGCGACATTTGCACACACCATACCTGGAGGGCATATGGCAATACCACAGCAGCACCTTAGCACTGATTTATGGGCCAGTGCTGTCAGATGAGTCATCTACACCTTTGTGTGCAGAACTCCAGCATGTTTCTCGACTCTCTTCCAAGAACTGGCTCACCACATGGCATCCAGCGAAACAGCAATTAATACAGTACAGTTGCTGGCCCTCCAAATACTGTTTGAGTTACTACAGATTCCTCCTCCTGCAGCTCTGAGCACAACTTCTGTAGCCTGGTTCATTCAAGATCTTAATTCCTCCCAGGAATGAGAGGCTGGGGCTTGCTGCTTTCGTATAGAAAAACTGGGTCAGTATAGCACAGTTTCTACCTTTTTGAAGTAACCTTAGACAAGGCGAAGGGGGTGAAAAACAAAGGAAATAAATATTTAGAAAATAGGGAGGGGGGAAAGGAGAGAAAATAGGTCAGAAGAGAAGGTCATTGTTTCTTATCAAACACTACTTAATAAATATTTTACGGTCATATCAATTATTAAAATGTAGCTCTAGCTAAATCTTTCTGATTCCATTGCCTATGCCCACCTGGCAAGCTTCAGCTCTATAATCAGGTCTTGTGGGGATTTTCCTGTTTGTTTGCGTAGCTTGGGAGCTACCTGGGTCAGACAGAGCACTCAAGTTTCCTTCAGTATTTGTTTTTCAGGATAATTAACTCATCCAAGTGGCCAGCACACTTCCTTGACCTCTCCAGACTCTGGAGACTTTTTTTTTTTCTTCTGGAAAGTACTGTCATTTTCTATCTTTTTCTTTAGCTGTTGCATGTAATACACCAAAAGACAAAAAAGGACTCCCAGATATATCAGTCCATGCTCTCATATTTATCCAGTGAAATGATAAAGAAATAGACCCCACCTTTGGAGGCTGAGAATCTCCTTCTGTACAAAGCCCACTGATGCAGAGGACTCTATCAAAGCAACTAGGAAACACACCAGCTTGAAGAACCAGCATGGTGGTCAAATCTATCTTAAATCACATTAGAAACAGGTTACTTCAAACCCATTAGGTCATTGTCGTACAAAGATTTAATAGTTGGTTTGATTTTTTTTTGTTAGAACTATACAAAATACTACTCAGCCAAGAGCCAAACACCAGAATGGAAACACAAGTGCCTCACTATTGAAAAAAACCCCTCCAAATCAAGACTACATGGCTTACAGATGAATGGCCATTGTCATTTGCTTGAGATGATCATATTCATTAAGCAAATTAAATTCTGCATGAATTAATACTTCATTAGTTTATCAGAAATCATGTTAAAAAAAATAAAAAGCCAGGATCTCACAACAGTGTCTTCAGATAGCAGCTGGTCTGTTGCAGAGAGATCAGGCTAATTTGAGGGTGTCTGCAAAAGCCACGTTCTGGCCAGGCTACACTGCAGCCTTATTACTGTAATTATCACAGGGAGTGGCTGCACTGCTTCCAAATACCACCCAGCAGGGAAGAAATCCTCCTTCTCAAGAAAAGGTTAAACAAACCAGTACTAATGTGGTAAGGAAAATTATACTTATAAACATCATGCAATTAAGTTTAAAAGAAATAAAATTTGCAGCCTGTTTACAACATAAAGGCAAAAGTTAACAGAAAATGGTAGGGGTGCGGAGATACCAAGCTTAGGTCTCCAAGGGGGATGGGAGCAGGAAGCTCAGGGTCAGCAGGGACTTTCTAGCGGACCAGAGGCCCAGCGCCCAAATGCAGCATTACCTGGGACTTGCTGTGCAACTTAAAAACACATGCTACAAAAGCCTAGAAAACCAGTGTACGATGGAGGTCTTTTGCAGAGAGATAAGGCCTTTTCTATCTTTGAAGAAGTCTCTGCCATCACTGTGGGTAGCTCCCCCATCCTGGCAGGCAGACAGAAAGCAACTCTAAGGAGACATGAGGTGGTAAAATTTAATCCTTTCCCAAGAATGTGGAGAGTTCGCAAAGGTTTTCTGTTGCAGCCTTGCACTTTGACAGTAACAGACAGTGTGTGTTGTACCACAGCAAATCAGAGCAGTAATGTCAACACTAAACACTCAGGTCAATAGGAAACTTACATAATGAAGTTGTTACGTTTTATTCAATTGAGGAACCCAGGTTTCAAAAGCACAAAATTTTCTGTCCTGACTGAAATTTGCCAGCAACCTCTATGTGGATTTACACCATCATAACTGAATGCAGGATCCTAAATGGAACTAAGGAGGGTCCCAAAAAGCTTGGGGAAGAGCACACAGAATATGAAGATGCAATTTTTAAATTCAAATCCTGTCTGCATTTTCATGTAGTATATAGCTTGTATATGGTACTCAGTGTCATGCTCTGTGGCATCAAGTGAAAAGTCATACTCCTCACACAGCCCAATTTAAAACTTGAGAAATTTTGAAAAAAGAAAAATATTAAAATAAAACAAATGGGGATGCAGTAAAGAAGCAGGACCAGAGCATGCTGTGGGCAAAGGCTGTGTGGCCCTGGCCAGCTTTGGCTAATGACAGCGTGAAGGCAAGCTGTTGGTCTAGCTCTGTCCTGAAAAATGCTGGGCTAACAATAGCGTACATGAGAGAAACAGAAAATAGTACAACAGATGGTGCTATGCTATCTGAAGGCAGGGATATCCCATCCTTTTGGGGATGCTGTGTGGGTGAGCGACAGGAGAGAACTAGAAAGAACTGGCGTTGCCAGGGAGAGTGTTCCCAGAGAGATCCCTGCCGTTGGATGGCGGGTGAGCAGTCATACATATGGTCCCGGCAGGGACTGTCTCTCCCAGAAGCATTTGCAACTTTAGGAATCACTATCATTTAGGTTTTTTTTCTGTAGGGATTACACAAAGCCAAGAGAGCGCTGCATTTTCCTTGATTTCCTTCAGTGATTAAGGAAGCCGTCCCTGGGTGTAAAGCCTGGCATTATAGCAGGTTGGAAGGAGCAGCGGCATGCCCTCTCCTGTCAGGGTCTGAAGCTGCTGGGTTAGTAGGCTCACACAGCTCCATACCACCAGCTCCGGGTAAATACTTGCTGTTGCTTTATGCAACACCTTGCAATGCCAAATATGCCTGCAGGTGTTTATTTGTCACTTCACAGACTTTGCAGATTGCCAAAGCGTCCTTTATGTACAAACACAGGCTACAAGGAACAGAGAAGTATATTCTCCAGAGCTCACACTGCATGGGGAAATTCTCAGCAGCTTGTATCCATGGCAAGAGTGCCCATTCTCAAATAATTTTGCATTGAATGTGGGGGTGGAGGAGAATTTACATCTAGTCAGCAGAGATGGGCTGACAGGCTATGCATACCAATGTTTCTTTGTCTGCTCTCCACAAATTCAGCTGCGGTTTCTTCCAGTGACCCAAATCCCACAGTTGCATAGTGCAGCGGCATCTGTTGACGGGGGAACTGTTTGTAGGTTAAGTGCACAGTTTTGCAGGATCTTAACACTAGCTGTGCAACAGTGAGCATCCTGGCTGAATGCAGGACATTCTGGGACATTTCCATCCATGTACAGTACCTCTGTTTCATGGACTGTGAAATGTAGCTGGTGCTACTGACATGATTTTCCGTCCTGCTGTCCCTGCTCCCTCTGACTGCGGTGGCTGAACTTGCATTCCTGGCTGCCCAGGAACTGGAGCCATGAGCCTATGGACACTTCATTTCTTATGAGGCTCAAGAAGTTGTTGGCTGGGCCGGCAACCCAGCCTCAGTCGTTTCAAGATCAAGCACAAGCATTGTATTAGGCATCATTTATATAGAGAAGTTAAAACCTAATTTGTTGTTCTTTTTGTATATGTCTTTCCCCAGTAAGCATGCAACTGTTTCATTAGGAGTGTTGGAGAGTCTCAGTAAAGGGGTAGTCCCCACCACTGGGCTAAGATTTGCTTCTGGGCTACTAGTGATTGACTTGTAGACACCTTCCTGTTGCTCAAGCAGTCACCATCAGAGTTCATTTTTAGCATTGTTTCAGCAGTAACAGATGTCTTTATTTAAAATGATATAATGGTAATACATACATAATGGGATAGAACTAAATCCCTGGGATTTATATGATTCCTTTTGTTTGCTTGTCCTGAAGCATCAAACCCACAATGTTCTCAGTTTGCCCAAATCTAAGCTATGTAACACTGCTTCTATTCCCCCCCCCTCCGCCCCCTGTGGGAACACAGGGCTCCAGAGTTTTGCTCTTGCTTCATAAAAAAAAAGAAAATAAAAAGTAAAGAGAGAGAAAAACCTCTACTGCTTTGCAATGAAACATTATTCACCATTTTCAGTGACCTGCACAGTGTGACCCAGATCATAACCAGTGTGTGCTTTCAGCTGGAAGACCCTTCAACGTACATTGTAATCCATAGCCTTGAGCCCTCGCCAGCCTTCAGCAGAGGAGTTGCACGGGGAGTCTGCACCACTTGCTCTGCTATTTGAAGAGCATGTTCTTTCAGCATTTTTTCTTGCTGAGCTATTTTTAGCTTGGATGTATTCCCCAAACCAGTTCTTTGCCCCACTGCAAGGCACAGCAGAAGAGCAAGCAGCAGCGCTGCTCACGCTGACGTTGCCACCAAAAGAAACACTCATCAAACTACAGACTCAGAGCATGTCTTTGGCTGAAAAATCAGTTGTACTTTTGTCACCCTAATGACTAAATATTGTAATTCTATTACAAACAGGACAGATCCACTATCTAGCGGCTCTGTTAAACCAGAGTGGGGGAGCAGATGGGAGAGGAGAAAGCTCCTGTTCTGAAATAAGGAGCTATTACATTTACACCCTAATGTAGGCGCATTTGTTCTTGTCTATTAACTAATAGATCAACTGAACCTAAAAAACCTTTATGTTATCTCAGTCCTAGAATGTTCCACAACATTGTCCAAGAGTCCTTAACTATGTGTTGAGAGAGGTATGAAAGCAAAAGCCTCCTGAAGGTGGTGGAAGGATGCTCAGCACCGCCACTGAGCTTTGCAGCAGGCCTTTGAACCGAGAGGCAGGCTCTGCTCTCCAGCTGGGTCTGGTCTTTCTTCCTCACACATTGAGAAAACTAAGAAACCAAAGGTCAAATGCAGCAGGGCTTTCACAGGTGGTGAAAACAGTGATTACCGTAAAGCCTTCTCCATCTGAATCCTCTCACATAATTAGATACCTGCTCCGCTGGTGTATTTCAGCCCACACAGTGCTTATCACTAAGTAACACTATGCAATAGCAAACCTGTCACAGGGATGTGGGTCGTTCAGGGACAGTGGGTTATGATACAAAGGTCACGCTGGGCAAGTGCACAGTTTTTATTCCAACTGAAATCTGAACTCCTCATTGCAGGGCTTATATCACAGAAATTATAATGATGGACAACTGTAATTACCTGGGAGATGAGTAACATAATTAACTGAACTCTTGCTGATTTGCAGCCTTGAAAATCCCGACAGAACTAAAGGCCAAACAAATGAATAATATATGTAATTAAAGCAACGTATCTGGCCACTGAATTTATCCACATGTTCTACTGGACATACAAAGGCAGTTTTCTTATTTGAATGCAAAAAAAAAAATAGTTTAAAAGGAATATAGACACAAATATTGGACAATTTTAAAGCAGTAAAGTTTTTGCATGTAACTCGCTGAACCTACCATACCAGCCCACCCCTTTCATACTGCTCTTCAGCCTCCTGCTATCACAGAATGGCAGCAACTCCTCTTACCCTATTATGGGAAATGCTGGCACGTCACTCAGCTACCACTTTATACATGCTCCAGAATTACCTTGGGGTAAAACCAAGATTGTGTCTCAGTTTCTGCCTTCTAATTTTGTACAGACTGTAAAAGGCAAGTCCCTCCTACCAAGGATTTACTACTACCCATAATTGTACATTGCAGGCAGTGCCGCACTGCCACAGTGCAGCGCGTGGGTGACTCAAAGCCCTGGCACACATCCTCTTCACGGCTACTTATAGGAAGGATGAAAATAAACTTCTTGTTGAATTGAACATGATGTTCTGGTAATAGAGATGCCAATTTAAGAGGCAGAGCCTTTGTCTCCTGATGGGCAGCAGACACGAGCTGCTTTATGAGGAGGGAGCACAGGGCACTCCCATTTCTCCTCCCTTTGCCGAGGCTGGAATGCTCCTGTGGGATAGATCCTCCCGCCATCCCCCTTCCCGATTCTGTCTGCAAAACTACCTGTGACAGGAGACAATCGATGCGATTGCTGCTGGCTACAGCTCACTTAGCGAAGGCTGGATTGATTGCTCACTTGTTAGCCCAGAGCCCACAGGCACACACACGTGTCTACATCTACCCAGTCTACCCCTCCCTTTGTAGATTATTATCAGAATCACATGGATCTAACTAACAGCAGAAACAGGATTCCAAAGTATGTCTTTTGGCTTCAATTACAAATCCAAAAGAAACTCAGTTTCATGACAATCATACATGCAGATACTGTGCCACAGACTCTATGCAAAAATATATTTGGGAAACGAACACATTTTGGGGACAGGTAAGAAACCCCACAAACCAAGAACATGAACTTTTTTGCAGTGTATTCTGCTGGATGTTCACCAGGGTCTGCCAGGCAGGTGAGACTGCAGGGTAGAAAGGAAGGACTGTCAGAGGTGTGGGAAGCCACCATAGCCCCATACACATACATGAGGGCGGTATCGCTTCCAAATTTGTCTCTCATCAGCTATTCTGTGCCCACACCTGCAAGCCCACAGCTTGCTGTGGCTCTGAGATGCAGTTCCCACAACGGACAAAGCAGGCACTGGTAAGGTTACCCATAAGAACAGAGAACTTGGCAGCATCTCCTGCTTGTAGGACATATTGATGCATTGTCCACCTGACAGCAGACCCCAGGATCCTAGTGACACGCAAATCCTCAGACTGCTGAGGATTCAGTCACCTGTAACAATCCAATAACCATCAGCCTTGGTGTAATGCTGGTCCCAAGACATTAATTCCCGTGAATGCAAAGGAGACAATCTGACTGTGTGAAGTAAACATTGATCTTCTGATCAGTCACAGGCACATGTGAGAGTCATCGGGCTCACGAACATGTGACCTTGCTCCAGAGGGGACGAGCAATTAGTGGTTTTCCCCTTGAAGCTGACTCCAGTGTCTGCACTCGTGCATGTGTCAAACACGTTAGTTAGCCAGACCCCAAACTGGACTCTGGTGGTGGAGGGCTACAGCCCACTCCACCAGACCAGCCAACAGGGACTCGCCCACCCATGGGGCTTGTAGCAGCTGTACTCGTTATCTCCCCGAACAGCCCATTTTGCTACAATTACACACCACACATGGATTTCAAGGGAAACAGCCAGACACACATAGACTTATTGCCCCTCTTGGAGCCAGCATGGAGCACTCAGGAACATCCTGGCATTCCCACACACACATTGCATGGAGAAAACAAATACCGTGAGGCCACGTGCAGGCTCTCAGCGCCCCGGTACTCCGAGCCCATGAGTGCATGTGGCTGGGCCGGCAGGGTGTTCTAGGGTGAGCCCCGGGCAGCTGAGCTCACCTGCCGTGACCTGCTCCTCTCACCCATGGGAGTCACACGAGAGGACACGGAAGTAGGCAAAGTCTTTGGCTTCTGACAGATGGCAACACATATAAATTTATCCAGTTATCTTTCTGAGCCCAAATTACTAGAGAAAACATTCTAAAGGTAATCTGAAAATACACCACTGAACGCTCCCCCAGTGTCAAACAACTGAAGAACACCTGCTGCTTGAAGGTTTACGCTCACTTTGTACAGAACAACAATAACACAAAAACTTTGTTACTTGCCAGAACTTAAGAACTAGCTGTCCATCGTAGTGCTGTGTCCCTCCCTCCTGCTTCCCCAACTTTTGGTGATCACTTTGGCATTATGAGAAAATATTCAATCTCTATCCAGACTTGGAGCATCGCTGACAGATGTACAACAAACTCCGTCTGAACTGTAACCAGACATTTACAGGGAAGCAACAGTTCTGCTCGGTTTCCCCGAGGCAGCCACAGTCACCTCGGCTGAGGCACTGGACATTCAGCTCCACTTTCTTCTGCTCCTGGCATCCCTTGGTTTAAGCTAATGGGAAGCAAATTCCTGGAGGTGATACTCTTAACTTGAGACCATGGCAATATCAGTGGCAGTCCATGCATTTACACCATGGGGGATCTGGACAGTTAGGATTTGCCTGCACGTTACTTGAGAGCTTTAAAGAAAGTTTCAAGACCCTTCCAAAAACGTCTGGTCCCACAGAAGTTCTCAGAGGGAGCACTCTTGCCTCAGCAGGCAGCACAAAAATACACAAACCTTGATTTTAATATCGCCCAAGAACACAGCAGCATTAATTAGATGCTTTTCCCAAAAGCAAGAAATAGATATCTAAATTTAAATTGACTGAAACCATTACTGCAATACAACAGAAGTGGTGCACTGTGCTCGTGCTCCCAGTGGAGCTCATAGTCACCTCACTGAGGTAAGTCCCACGTGGGGGTGAGTCCCTAGCTGAAAAAACAACAAAAATAAAAAGCACAGGACTCACATGTCCATGTCCATGTCCACGTCCACGTCCACGTCACAGCAGTGCCAGAGTCTCACACCCACCTCAGCTCTTCAGACAGTTCCTTCAAGCAGAACTGCAGAGCTGCCAAGCAGCATGGCTGCCAGCTGGGTGCAGGCTGGTCCCAGGGCGGAGCCCGGTCACCACCCACACCCAGGTGAAGGAACTCTGCTGAACCCACAGGAAACGAGCTAGGGCTCTACTTGGCTTCAGAATGGCCTGTGGCTCCAAAACAGAAAATTCTCTGGGT
Organism: Tringa tobata; assembly: GCA_033628505.1. NCBI lineage: Eukaryota > Metazoa > Chordata > Aves > Charadriiformes > Scolopacidae > Tringa > Tringa tobata. Next base: position 2,470,254 of record JAHREE010000329.1, on the reverse strand, counting down.
GTAAAGCTTGCGATCATACACAGTCCACTGAGGGCTCAGTTTTTAGCCCTCAAAAGGGTTCCTTCATGAGGTGCCTGTTTCATCCTGTGGGATCGCACACCCTGCTGTGATACAGTCTGCTGATAATTGTTATTCTGCTAGAGTTTGTACCTTTTAAACAGGGGATTTGAGCATTGTCTCTCTAGAGCCCTAGTCTCTTGGCACCCACTTCCTGGCCTGCGCTCCCCAGCAGCACTGTGAGGAGAGGCAGCCGCCATTTCCCCAGCCCGGCCTCCCTGAGGTATGGTGGCCTTCCCAAGGCCATGGCACTGCTGCTCCACAGGCCCAGACAGCTGCCCGCCGAGGGAATGCACTGAGCTTAGCACACCAGAGACCTTTTCTGGTTCTGTCAGCAGCAGGATTTCATATTTTAACAGCTTCGGAGAAAAAATATGAAGTACCTGAAGTAGAGCACTTGCTGCTCAGGTGAGCACGTGGAGCCCCATGGCGGTCAGAGAACAGCTCACCCAAGCAGAGGCACAAACTCAACTGAAACAGCTCCTTACTTAAAAGCTGCCTTCAGGAGGGATGTGTATTTCTGACAGGGGTAGCCCGCAGCTTCTCCTGGGCTGTGCTGAGCCGCTGGCCCGGCAGGAGCCCTCAGGAACACCTCTGTCCTGGTCTCATCCCGAGCCCGGCTGCAGGTTAGTCTGAGGGAGGTCAGCAGCATCGAGGGGGGCTGCGTGTCCCTTTCTGAGGAAACGACGTGTGGCTGTGGCCGTTTAGACTCCGGGGGAATGAAGCACCCTCCTTCCTCCTCCCAAAGCCGCTGAGTAGCTCAGGCAGGACAGGTTCTGCTTGCACAGCAGTTTGTTCCTTTCTATGGCAGAGGGTGCCCTCCACCAGCCGGCTCCCTCCTCTCTGGGCCTGGGAAAGCCCCTCCTGCAGAAAACGCCTCTCGTGTTCTGGTTCACTTGGGGCAGCCTCATGTCACCGCTGTGTCCCCTCCTTACAGCCAGCAGCTCTTGGTGGAGACATGGCAGTCCATCCATCACCTCCACCAGCTCCCCTGCAGCCCAGCCGCCGTGCAGCACAGCTCTCGCAGCGGGGAAAGCAAACTGTTAGAATGTTATTTTGGAGAAAAGCCCACTTCTAGTTTCATGGCTATGGCAAAACACTTGGGAATGTGGTCCATATCTCTGAAAAACTCGGGGGGTTTGGGGTGGGGAGAAATGCAATGCCCTCTTGTGCATGTGTGTGTGTGCCCGTACCTTTTCCTTCTCCTGTGGGTAAACCTGGGGGTGGGCACAGAAATACGGTGTTGTCACTCGTACCTACCATTTCCTTATCAAAACCAAAAGGGAAACAGGGTTTTAAATAATCTACTATCATAGATATTACAACTATATATATATATTAAAAAATACACACAGCATTCATATACATATGTACTCATGTACTGCTTTAATCATTTCTATTAGGCTTTTAATCCCCCAGTTTAAAAGGGGCCTCTGAAATCTAATGTACAGATTCTGGGAGAATCTATAAATCTCACATGGAAGGGCTGTAATTAAGAATGCCTGGAGAGAAGCATGTGAGCAGCAGGTTGGGTGGACCTTTCATTTGCAGATAAGAAGTCATTCTTCCCTGATTTATATTATAAAATGCACATTCGTTTCTTTCAAGCAAAACCTAGCCAAAGTTGTATAATTTCTGAGACATACAGGGAAATGAGTGAGGAGGGAGGAGCCTAAAGATAATACGAATTAAAAATAAATGTTTAAAGCCTTTAGTAGGGCATTTCAGCATCATTCCTATTTCATATTTGACCTACTACTCCAAAGAGAAATCCAGAGACTGGGAGAAAAACCTTAGGTGCTCTGAAGTGTGAGGTAGGAAGAACGAGAGGCCGTAGGTGTTTCTAGTCATAAGAGCTCATCATCTAAGTTTTCTCTTGGTGTGATCTGGTAGAGTAGTTGTCATGCCTTCCTGTTGCTAAAGATGAAAGCTTTCCCAGTGATCTCAGGGAAATTCATTAAAAAAGAATAAGGAGTTGCATTCACATTGTGTGCTGTTGGTCTCATAACACCTGAATACAGAGCTGATTTTGAAGGTATATGTAGTAAGCTTAAAAAGCAAGGAGAAATTCGAATCAGGTACTTTTACTGGTTCTTTTACAGTCTGCTAAAGGTTACTAAATTTTTTCATCTCTTGTGTATTTGATAAAATGTAGATCTACTTTATAGTCATTCCTTTATTTCCTACACACAGTAGAGGGGTAACTGCTGCAGCAGTGGTTGCAGTGTGGTCCCTGCTCTGAGTATTCCTTTGTCTCTGTAACTCCATCTCGGGCTTGGCAACATCTGCTGGAGAGGAGACGATGAGAATCCTTAACGCTGCCAGAATGCAGGCCAGAAAGCATCGTAAACTCTTTCCGATCTGCTTGCTGGATTATTACTTGAAAGCCAGCAAATGCAGTGTGTGTGTATGTGTGTGTGTCCGCCAAGGGGATGGCTTCAATTACCTGAGATTCTCTGCAGATATTAGCAGTGTCTCGTGGGGAAGTCTCATTTAGTATGCAGAATCAAATCGCTATGGCACTGATCATATGATTTCAAGACTCAATCCTGGAGCAGCACCACTGAAAAGGGGAGGTGAAACTGCATGAGACACTCTGTTCAGACAGCATGAGGCTGTGAGCAGCACAGGGATTTTATTCGGCAGGCAGGAGGAGAGCTGCGGGATCAGATGTGTAGTCGGGAAACCACAGGAAAGCTTGATTTCTGGCAAGTCTGCATTTTGTCAGGATGCAGCACTGGTGTTACTAGGAAAAAGGAAGCCCACTGCTACGTGAGGTTAAAAGGTAGAGGCAGTGACAGCTACAGAAGATCACTGTGAAACTTGTTTGATAACCACCTTAAATACCCCTCAGGAGTGAATTTAACTGTTGGAGAGCACTGGTTCCAAGTGACTGACTGGCAAGTATGGTGAAAAGGATGCACGTTCTGAGGAAGTGTTTCACTGACAGCAGAGCAAACTAGAGGAGAACTTCCACCTGCATTGCTGACATTTGGGAACAATAACATAAGAAAGCATTTTGATGCCAGGATTCCTGTATTTTTTTCTTTTTTCTTCCTGAGTCCTGGAGAGGGATTTTTTAGCCCCTCCCTGAGGAGAACACCAACCAGAACTCAGAATACTGCAGACTTTCCAAAGAACAGGCATGGTACAAAATGTGATTTTGGTGTTTTTCCGCAGGCGACTCAGCCAAAGACCTGCTGTTGAGGAGCTGGAAAGAAGAAATATACTTAAACGTGAGTATTTTTCTCCTAAAGTATTTTATGTGTGTTTGTTGAAACAAATTATTGCATTTCTAGAACACATTATATTTAAATAGACAAATTAATCCACTGGGATTATTTTTACTTATTACTTTTAATTTTTCATGTCCTGGATTTCAAATACTGCTGGAATCAGAATTTACACTTTGATAAAGGCATGCAGTTTAGTACAGAAAAAAAATGACTTGTTCAAATTTAGGCTTTCAAATAATTTTCATTCTGATTCCACTGTTACAGATGTCTAAGTAGGGAATACAATCTTAGTGTCACACAGTGCAGAGAGAACTGGGCTGGCATTTTCCAAGATGGTCTCTCATGGCAAACTGTACACTGAATGCCACCAAGGCTGAAGTGGGATGGAGAAAGCAGAGCCTGATTTTCCCAGCAAGTACATTTGTTCATCTCGTTAGAGACCTGCCAAAGACAAGTCAAAGAAAGATCATTGTGAGATATGAGAGTTATCGGAGGGACAGTTCAGGCCTGTTACAGATGCTGCTACAGGGGAATGTTCTCAACATCTCTCAAATAAACACAAGGCATAAACTTGTGACTCTTTTCCTAAAGAGCGGTGTTCTGAGCTGGGGCTCAAACAAGTGCTGAACACAATCCCTTCCTTACGAGTCCTGGGAATCCTCTAAATTCTGGGAAGGTGAGAGAGAGCTTTGAAATGGAGTCTCCCACAGGAGAGAGGGGGAGGCCAGCTGCTTGGAGGAAAAGTATCTTGCTTCTGTTATTTACATGATCTTTTTAGTGTTGAAAGACAAAAAACAGAATGATGTGAACAATAGTTTGTTTCTCATTAAACAAGCATAAAACATAAAGCCACGTAACTTTATGTCATATAAGCAATGCTGCCTATGCTACTTAATTCATATTTAATTAGTAATGTGATTGTAATTCACAAGGGAAAAAATTATCTACGTTTTGTTACCTAAAACTTAATGTGTCAGAACTTTCTTAGTAGTTCATAGAAAAAAGCTTATGCTGTTGCCATTGAAGTTATTGGGGATTTCATTTCAGTTTTAACAGAAAGGAATTCCATAATCTACTTACACTTAGTGGTATTTTCAGTGCTGTTCCAATGCATACATCACACTTGGTAAAATTAGATGTATGTCACACGTGCATAGCTAGAAGAGAAACAGGATACATTCTTTGCAAATGTGAATGGGTGAACATGGTCCAACTTCACCTGTTGTCTGCCACAGGGGACAAAAAAAGCATTAACCTGAGATGCTGAAATATGTGGGGCCAGATTTTCAAGAGCCAGTACCTAAAGATCTCTGAAAATCTGTTTCTTTGGGGTTTTCTCCTGGCTAAGGAGGAGCTGATCTCTACTGAAAAAATCTGTTCCTTTATGTTTACTTTATGAAGTGTGCTGGTTACATCCTTAATCTGGGTTAAACTGACCAGCTTTAATAATAAAAAAGTTTGAATACATTTATATAATGAGCTTAGGGGGAGATAAAGCAGAAAGAAGCTAAAGCAGAATTAAAGATATTTCCTGAATGCCAGCTGAACATACTGCTCTAGATTTGTATCTCATTTAAAGAGCTCCCAGCACAGAGCAAATGTATTGACTGCAGTTCAGTTTATACGGGTTCAGCTGAGCTCAGAACCACTTCTATTTTATTTACCTTTTCCATTATAGAAAAAGCTGGGTATTTTGTAAAGAGGTACGGCCATCACTGAGCTGTGCCAGCTGTGATTCCAAAAGGCTGGACAGATGCAACAACTCTAGTCTCAGTTTTGAGTGAATTTGGAAATTAGTAAAGTCTCCTTGTATTAGTAGGGATATTGACATTCTTCTTGGGGACACCGGGATTACGTCTGACATGCAGAGCTTCATAAATGCCCCTCAGTGAAATCTCTACAGCCTCCTCCAGGCTGTAAGGGTTTGTACAGTTGTGTCCTAAGCTTCCTAGAGGCTTTGATATTCATAATACCTGGTGCTGACAGAAGCAGTGCTACCCCCAAAGCTGTTCTAAGGACGAATAATTCACATTTGTACAATTCCATCAAAATGAGAAGCATATTGCAAGTGCCTAAGTCCAACTGCTATCTTATTTTAAAACAAATCTCAGTAAGATTAAAATAAGTGACTTCTTACCTCCCTTAGGGAGATGTCTCTAAGATAAAAGTAACACTTAAAAAGCAAACTTGAAGCCAACTTTTTCTTACAATTTTGTTGCTCTTATAAGTCCTTTAACTCCAGAAACACCGCTGGTTCACCACGAAGCCTGAAAAGCATGTGAACTAAAATCCTACCCCAGGTGTTCCCGTGTGCTTCCCGTGTTCGACACAAAGCTGACATTCCCCTTCTAGGAGGCAGCATCTCTTCAATCCCACTGTACAACCCCGGTTCACCCTCACCACCAGGAGCTGTTCCCGTGTCAGACACGGCTCAGAGTTCCCTGAATGACTCCCGGGGCGGCAGAGTCACTCACAGACCTGCACGTGCCGCCGCAGGACTGGGAGCATCCCCTCTGGGATTCACAAACCAGCCCCCACACATGAATGGATTTCAGTGTGGGCAGAGCCATGCAGTGGGAAAACCTCTCTGCGTTCTCTCTGGACTAACCCCTAATTGTGTAATGCCCTTGCTGGCATTTCCAAGCAAATCTTGCTTTCTTTTTTTCTAAAATAACTATTTCTTGTATTTCTTGAGGCTGGGAATAAGCACTGAACCTGAGCGGATGTCTCATAGCAACGGGTCACGGTACATGTCTAGTGTATCTGGAAAGCATTTGCTGATCAGAAATGCATATTTGTCTTCAGGAATTCTCTTGGTGCATATCAGAGTCATATCTTAAAAGGCATTATGCCACAGAAAATTCTCTTCTTTTAATAAAAATGTATAGATAGAACTATCTACTCTAAAAGGGGTGAATTAAAACTGAATGAAGCATTAGTAACTTCTTGCAGGTATCTCTGCATCTTAGAATACATTTCACTTTTTAAAATTTGTTCTAAGTACTGCTGCTCGTCCCTGACAGAGCACTAATTTTAGCTCTCCTATTCTCTTTTAAATTTGCGTGCCTGCCACCAAATTGTAACGTAGCACATTATAACATTTCAGATTCGCTTGATTTGCATTTTTACTATAGCCAGTTGTGGCTATGCCTTACTATGTTATTTTAAATAGATACTTATGACTGCATTTCAGTGTGATCTAATGAGCGTAAAAATAAGGGAGAAGAATACTTCATTACTAAAAATATCCTTTTGGAAACTCATCTGCAGTGCTAGAGTTTTTTCGAGGCACATTAAAAAATCACGTGTGCTTTAATACTGGAAATACCTAATGTAAATGGTATAATACACTTCACAGTAGTATCTAGAGTATCCTGGAATGGTTAAATATTTTTGTCTAGGTCTCAGCTTTGTTCAGGTCACAAGCTCACACCTTAATTTAGTAACAGACAGCACTAGAAATAGAAATGCTATTAACTTGTTTCCCAAGGCAAAGGCTATATTTCACACAGTGTTACAGCACTCAGGCTATTTTTAGAGCCAGCGTGTAGGAGTTATCACGGCTTGAATGCTAATAGGCACAACACACAAAAGCGAGCTGGCTTCGGCTAGAACGGGATGCTACAAGAGACGAACCCGTGAGGATGAAGAGGTTCTAATGTCAGTGGTGTATCCTGAATAGCAGAGGAAAAAAGCTTGCAAATCAGAGATAACTCTTGTGGCACCGTGACCATCTCGAGGTGTAGCCTGAAAATAAGGTCAAACAGGGAAGAACAGAGTTTCCCTGGAGCTGCTGCAATAAATCTTTTCAGCATCTACAGCAATGAATAGCTCCAGCAACACGGAGAATAAAAAATTATAATTAACTGTGGAATATTTTGATTTTCCTTCTAAAGTTTACGCAATTGCAGAGTTGCTGTGGCTGCTGCTGTTTTATTAAATCTCCCTGGAACTGGAGTTTAGAGCCCAGGAAAAGCTGACATTGGCACAGCTCGTTGTCCTCACACAGAGGTAACGCTATGTTCTAATGGAGAGAGCTGGACTCCACTAACACAACACGCAGCCGAGGACCCACTCCCCATTTCCTCATTTCTATTGCCTGCAACTTTGGAAACTCCTGATCCTCCTCATGAGGAAAGTCATCTTTTTTTTTATATTCTCCACAGAACGAAATGATCAAACAGAACAGGAAGAAAGAAGAGAAATCAAACAGAGACTGACAAGAAAGGTAAAATCTTGCAATACCTTCTATTAGTTTCTAGAAATTTAGCAAAGCTGATGTAACGTCAGCAGCCAGAGAGGTCATTATTAGACAAACCCTCCCGTAATACACATCCTCCTCAGCAGCGTCTGACATAGTGGTATCCAATAACAGGAATTATAAAAATATCTACCTCATCTCAGCTACATGAGACTTAGTGGCATATTGACACATAAAGCTTACAGCAGAAAATGGTATTTGCTTGCACACTCTGTATTTTGCAACAACATTGCTAGAAAAGGATGAGTTCATGCCTTGGAGGATTCAGCAGCAGCGGGGACCCCCTTTGAGCTCGCACAAGGGAGTTCTCTTTGCATTTAAGGCAGAGTCACAACTAGATCCCCTTACTGTTCTGTTCCGAGGAATCCCTACTGGAATTATGAGCCAAATGTGCCCATAACTTGTTAAAACCAAATTGAAATTCTTACACTGGGTCTAGTCCTGCAAACCTTATGCAGACAACCTGCCGCTGACTGCAGCAGAAACCGACAGTGTATGATATTGTATGTGGCTCATAATAAATTAATTCTGATTCTGTTACCAGTTGTAAATGCATTTATCAATGTCCAGGTTAAAGTGTTTTCTTCTTTTTCCCATTATAAAGACACTGTGCTGTAGCTCACAGCACCATGTAAGCTCTATTACTCTCCTAACAATCCTCTGAAGGACTGAATATTTTCCTGGAATTTCCAAGGGGTTGGGTTTTTCCCCATATACATAAAAGCACACTAAGCCAAGATGGGAAGCAGAAAATGTTTGAATATGTTTGTTATTAACGCAGTTTTTTTTTACAAAACTATTTAACACAGCTTAACCAGAGACCGACAGTTGATGAACTGAGAGACAGAAAAATCCTGATTCGATTCAGCGATTACGTGGAAGTGGCGAAAGCGCAGGACTACGACAGGCGAGCAGACAAGCCCTGGACAAGACTATCGGCAGCAGATAAGGTACTGCCAGGATTCAAATGAGGTGTTACTGCTTGCTACTTGCTTTGTCTATAATGGTACATCAGATCGTGCAGAGACATTTAACCCCTGGGACGTTAATCGCTGTAAATGGTACTGTTATTTTTTATGCTGAAACCACACTGACCAGTGCCCGCTCCGCTCTGCAGGGCTGGTACTTTACAACGCTTATAAAAAAAAGAGTATTTGTTAACCTTCTCTTTTCACTTCCAGGCAGCAATTCGGAAAGAGCTAAATGAGTACAAGAGTAATGAAATGGAGGTACACGCATCCAGCAAGCATTTGACAAGGTCAGTTTTCCAGCTCTTTATTTCCATTGCCCGCTAAAACCAGTCTGCTTCAGTCCTGACCCTGTGAACTCTGCTCTTATGTGCTGAATGTGGGAGAATATACAAAGGAAGCTTTATTTTAAGAGAAAATGGAAGTATTTATCTTCCTGTTCAGAACCTGGGGTGATTTTTTGCGGTAGTTGTTTTTTTTTTTTTTTTTTGCTTTGATTAGGATGTACTGAGAAGCCCCCAAACCTTCTCCAGAACATCCCTCACTTCCTTACACCAAAAATTCAAAAGCTATCACAAAAGATTAAAAGTAGTGGCTGGGCCAGTACGAAGCCAGTGAGGCCACTGCTTGCTCCATGGGCCAGTGCTGATGGCAGGTACCATCTTGAAACATGCATGAAAACATTCGTTTCCCTTTCCTAAGCGGAGAAAAACGTGAGAGAGGCCGTTTCCACAGCCATTGTTACTCCCAAAAAGGCCTTGTTAATTAGAGAGAAATGGAAAGAGGGATCAGTTGTTTCCTACCACCTCGCTGGGTCTCTGGAGCGAGTCCCGTTGCTCTTCAGACACTGTTCTGGGAGCACTGTTCTCACCTGCACTTGCGGCTACAGCTGGTTCCCTGCTGCCGCCCCAGGAACCCGGTGTGCAGCCCCACCTCCTGCAACCCTCACTGCAGCGGCGCCTCATTTCCCTGCTTATTTCTGAGCCCGGAGTGAATTCCAGCCTAACCGAGCTTCGGCTGCTCAGTGTGTTCCAGGCAAATACACTTGAGCCGTAAACGCAGTGTACGTTGGTCCAAAGGCTGTATTTATATAGTTCTAGACTGTTCCTGCGATCGTTAGGGCCCCTTTTAACATTCCAAGACTCAGACTCAGTGTTTATGATAAGACATCACTGTGTTGATAGAATGAAATACAGGAAAAAAATGGGATGGTTGCAGTTTAAGTCTGAAAGCGAGATCTCCCTTCTCTAACTGAAGCTACCTGGGGAGTTTAAGCAGATTATAATGATATATTTCAAAATTTGTTCAGGACACTAGGAGTAAATAGGCTTACAATTTGTGATTAGTGCTAAGGCATTACAAATGACTGGGACTTTAATTACGTACCTCAGCCCAAAGACCACGCTGCAGAGCAGAAGTGTGTTTGTTGCAGACAGACCCCGAGACTCGCCTACATCACACCGACAACGCGGCCCAGATTTCCTGCATCAGCTCAACTCTGCTGAACTCACACAAATAACAAGATCACTGCCCAATAAAGAGTAATTCCTCCAATGACAAGCTATGGCCTAAGGAAAACCAAAATCAACCCGCACCCAGTATCTGCATTTGCAGTCCCAGCAACTCAACTGGTGAGACTGGGCCGCAAGGACTGTAACTGCACTGCATACGTGTGGAGAGGTGCTGGTGAAAATTAAGACTCACAGTCGCTAATATCCTTCGATACTGTTACTGGGTCTTTCAACACAATTAATAGGTTTCTTTTAAAAATAAATTGGTTTTGTTAATGTAGAATTTTTTTAAATTATATGTATTTTTTTAAATTTCAAAGCGGTTTGAAAAATGTCTATTTCTCCTAGATTTCACAGGCCATAGAAATTTTCTTCTGAGAAGAATCTGTCTTTACTTTTTGATATTGCTGCTGGACACACGGCGGGGAAGAGGAGCCTTCCCCTCAGCTCAGCGCGGGACACCCCGACCTCCCCGTGAGAGGACCCTGCAGAGGAGTCCCCGGCACTTACCTACAGGAGCCACCAGAGACCTTCCTCGCTCTGAAGCCAGAAGAGCCATGGCCTGGGGAGTGGGAGGAGCTGCTGAGAGACTGAAATAAAAGCGACTTAAAGCACCTACCGCTCTGCTGGGACAGCGGCCTGGAACCGTTCCGCACTCCCGGGGAAGAGGAGCCGCTGTGCATGTACAGGCTTTACCATTCCAAGGCCTCTGACATACGGACAGGACACACTGTCATTCAGTATTCTGTTGACAAGACATTTTGAACTTACCACAATTAGTTTGTAAAACAGTTAAGTTCATGTTCTAAAAACTAATTTAATGTATTATAATTTCATTCTTTTTTATATAATGTCTAACAGAATCACAGCTGCGAGCATTTTTGATTCCTGTTACTTTTGTTCTTTAATTAAATGACTACTTATTGCAGGAAATGAACACGTTTCCTGAAGCTCTTTTTTTCCCAGGGACAGTAGGGAGGAGATTACAATCATTAAGCATGGGATCATATCGCTTCTTTATCGACAGGGTGCTCAAAAGGATGATCTTTAGTAAGGTTTCCATCTCGTGGAACAGCGGTGTTTTGGCCCAGATCCTTCCCGGCACAACGGGATGGAGGTTCTGGCAATGAAGTTCCCTGCTACTCTCATTCAAAAATGACTGAATTGGACAAACCAGCGGTAACAATGTAGTGTACTCGATGGGTAGCAAACAAGGGATTCTAAAGCTTCCTGACAGTAAGAGGAAGAAGGTTACTAAATGTTAATAACAAAAAAAATAAAATATATATATATAGAAATGTAAAGCCAGAAGTTCTAATAATGCTCAACATCTAGAAGCATCTGAGAATTCTTCTCGAATTTACTACTGAAAGGAAAAGACTTAGGAGAAAAAAAACACTATAAAAAACCCACTAGGGTGATAGCTGGAAAGCATTCCTGACAAGCCAGCCACAAACCAGCACATACACTCACAAGACAAGAATTTCTTTCCAAGAGTCTAAACACTGTCCTTTTAGGAAGTCATTCAGTGCTACAAATTTGAAAAAGGTTCTCTTGATCTCATAGCTTCGTTGAGATGATCTCCACGAAGTGTGACAATAAGAAGCAAAATAAGGTATGTAGAGTTGTTTGTACAGACTGCGGAGTGGAATCAATCCAAACGGAGGACAGACAACTTTCCGTTCTCTTCCACTGCTGAGGGTGGGGCTGAAATTGCAGAGGCAGAGCTGTTCTTTGATAAACTAACACTAGGGAGTGGGAGGTGAGAGCGCCCAGCGCACACTCAGCCCTCCTCGCTGAGGGGCAAGGTGAGAAGGAAGCGGTGAGCCCCGGGAGCGTGGGTGCCCAGCCCAGGGAGCTGCGGTGGAGCTCCCACTCGGGTCAAACAGGAAGGAGTTGTTGGACAAAGTGACCGCCCGTTGAAGACTTGAATTACCCAAGTACTTGATCCAAAGATTATTTTCTTTCTATTTATTACAATTTTCTATCTTGCTGGCTTTTCACAGAAATATGTAACATTGTCACTTAGCATTTAACACACTGTTAATTATATTTATTAATAATTTTATTAATGAAATACTGTTAATTCTAAACAACAATATGATGATAGTCCAGGTGTAATACACCAAAAGGGTGAAAAGAAAGGAGAGAAGTTCCTCCAGCAGAAGAACCGCTTTTAGTTCCAGACCAGCAGATGACCCCTGTTAACTCCAAACCTGGCTACTACCCCGTGGCAGCAACACTCGGGTTTAGCAGTGACACATACTTTCACCGGTAATAAAATATTGTATAAAACACACTAAAATGATGCTGAAAAATACAACAAAACAGGAAAACATTTTAAGGGTAACTTAGAGGAGCTTTTTAAATGTCAAACAATGCCCCTGAGCTGTGTTACTGACACGACTTCACCATCGTGTTGTTACACAGCAACACGCTTCGCTTCTTCCCTGTTTCTCTGCCGTCCTCCCCCCACAGCACCCCCACCTCCTTCTGCTTCTGTCTGGCCAGAGACAGAACCCTGTGACCAGCTGAGGGCCACAGGTGCTCACCATCAGCTGGCCGCCACCAGCGCACTGCTGGTCACCTCCCTCAGCCCCTTTGGAGGCTGGAGTGAGCTCTGTTACTGGTGGAACTGGGCACGGGAGGCTAAAAAAGGGAAAAACCAAAACAACCCTCTAACCCCCCCGCAGTCTCCCTGCGCCGAGCTCTGCCTTTGTGAGCGCTCCCTCTGATCCGCCCCGGCTCCTAAACGGGACCGTAGCCGCTGACAGGGGCTGAGCCCTCACTGGGTAAGGACTGAGGGGCGAACAGGAAAATCTCACACTTGTACTTCATCCCGAGTCCTCACTAAAACCACCAGTTGTGTTATTTTTCCAATACACAGCCACTGTAAGAATGGAGTTTGGGCCTTGCAGCGCACTTTTTAAAACCTTGTACAATTAAGAGAACAATGCAGATTCATATACAGACAATATTCAATTAACCAGTGAAAGAAGTTTAGCATCTCATGAGGTCCATCTAGCGGAGAGGACAGCGAACACAGGCTCAAAAAACGAAAACAACCAACCAACCAACACTCAGATGCTCAGAAAAATTAGAAAAGCACGAAGTACTGATGGAGATGGGATGAGTAGACCAAAGTATGTACTGGCAGTTCCAGTATAATAATTTCCAGAGACAACATAACCTTCTGTTTTTAAAATTAATTAATAAGAAATATATTTCATTTACCACTATTTCTGTTTACAGTAACCCATTTCCCATCAATGAAGTTTAAGAGCAATTACTCTGCATTCTTACTCCCAGTGCACCTGGGACAGAAATCTGAGGGTCCTTTCCCAGGGCCGCCGGCTCCCACCCCCAGCTCCCAGGGAGCCAAACTCGGCCCTTCCCGGGGGCTCCGCGAGGGCCCAGCTCAGCCCGCAGTCCGAGGGTGGGCTTTCCTGTTTTATTCCTTTAGAGACAGCATTGATAGAAAGATGCAGAAGTAATTCAGAAATCCATAGATTTTCCCATTTTCTTTTAGGACCTCTGTCAAAGAGTTTCCTACCTTAACTTTACCTTAAAACTCAATATTAAATCAGGCCATTTTTCTCTCTGAAAATAAACGTTAGGGACCGGTTACTTGTATCAGTGCGTAGCTGTATTAGTGAGCTCCAGAGCAGAGCCCTTCCTTTTCTTCTCTTACAGGAAATACTGACACAGCAGTTTTATTTGACTGACAGGCAAATGTATGTTACTGATTTAAAGCAAAATAGTAATAACATCGTTTTGTAAAAGGAAAGAAAACAGGCAGACAATATATGTTTTTCTTGAAATATTTAATACAACTATTTGCAATGCAGTTCAACCACAAATGCTTAGTTTTGTTTTCTCTCAAAAGTTCCTATTGAAGTCTAACACCACAGATGGGGGGGCAGAGATCAAAACAGGCAATTTGACCCCTAACGCATTCCTGAGGGCGCTCTGGATCAGACCAAAGGGGGACTCCGTACACACAGACCCAAAACATCGATCCAAAGTGAAATACAAAGTAATTTATCTGAAAGTCAGTTAAATAACCTACAAAAATTGTTAAAGACTTCTTAAAAAAATAGCACATACTAAAAAATAAAAACATTTATATATTGCATTTTAGCAGATTCAGTAAAATAATTCCAAATCTCACATATAAAGAAGCCTTATCCACAAAGATCATAATATTATTAAGGAAAAGATATGCTTTCATTACAGTAGTTTCCTTGAGTGTTAAAAAGCAAACAAAAAAAAGTGGTCAAATTTTACATTATAAAAGAATGTTTATATTCACCTTGAATTTCAGGAAGGTATTTGAAAATATTACTTCAAGATTCTGTCTTCTGATTGAAACAACGTCTGCAATCCTCTGCGAACGTTACACAGCTCCTCTTCTTGCTGTCCAAAAAGCACCACATTTGTCACTTTAAATAAAAATCTTTTTTTAACTGTTTATAAGTATTGTAATTCTGATGTATAGTATATGCTGCCTTTAACATATCAAATATTATTCTTTCCACATCAAGATTCAACATACTAAGACACAGCACTAAACCAGTATATCCCTATCTACCCGCTGCCTGTGTTACCCAGAGGAGGTTTAAAGTAGAACACGTCAGTAATATTGGGATTCTGATTCATTCGTATTTTTGATAGGGGACTAGAAATTACAATATTTAGTAATGTAGGGTTCAAAGAGCAATACTTAAATGGTAAATAAAAATGAGGGCAAGGTAGCTTCATTTACCATTTCTTTAAGAAGTTTCTCCTGAAGTCCTTTTATGTCCTCTTTCATCAGATGCATCTACAAAAAGACAGGGAATACATCTCTCTGCTTACCCCTGGTCACCCACTGGCCGAAGGAAAACTACACCCCTTATGGCCCATAGCTGCGCAATGCTGAGGAAAAAGACTTTGGAAGAGGTCAATACTTAGCTCTTTTGGTAAAATTGAAGAATTATTAAAAACAAGAAAGAAACAAAAGTTCATCATACCTCTGAAGTAAAAATATGTTCTTCATAGTCAACAGTATGGAAGATGTTCTTTTCAAATGAAGTTTTAAGAATCTGGACTCTGAAGAAATAAAAGGCAGTTCAAACAGCTTTGCTACATATGAACTTCCCAGGCATATTTATGAATACATCCCCTTATTTGTACTTAAAAGCATGGATAAAGATTACCATCATCGTTACTACTGGCATAGTCCCTCAGGTATGTGGGGAAATTCACATGAAGAATAATTACATTTTTAATCTCATTTTCTCATCTCATCTACTATCTCTATTGAATGGATGAGAGAAATTACAGAGAGAACAGTAGTTGGCCTAACTGATCGCTCAAACAAACAGAGCCCAAATCCCAGCCTGGGATGAATGAAGCCTACTAACCTCTGTTGCTCATTTTTCATGTATGTACTAAAAGTATGTACATGTTTTTTCCAAAAGGTCTGGAAAGAAAAAAAAATTAACAGATTATAATCAGCAGGCACTAACATTTTCTGAGTGGACTAATATCTAATATGAATAAAATAACCTACAATCACAAACTGAACACACGCTGGGTAGGAGTTACACAGTCTTGGAGAAGATAAGATGCTTGGAGATAATAATAAGCTTAGCTGGCAGGATGTGGCACTTCAGGGTTCCACTTTCATGGAACCAGTTTCACCAGAAACCTGTTCTGCATAACAGTTTCAATATTAAGAAAAAGAACATTTTAATCAGACTTTCCATATAATTTAAGGCATGCCTTCAGGGTAAAAAGAAAAAAGCGAATATAAGTCTTGTGTTTACATGAGTATTTGTATATTGCTTTTTATGTTAGAGCAAGTAGCAGACCCACAACATCAACTGCTTCATTGTAGAACTCACAACAAATCAGGTTCAAAAGTCTACAGGCTGTTCCTGAGATACAGGCCAGCTGGAAAAAGGCCCATGAAGTGGGGTAAACAGCCCATTAACAGCAGCAGCAGTTTAGTCCAGGGAGAAGAACACAGTGGTGAACTGGACATTCTATGACCACAGCATTAGCCCATCCTACACCTCAAGTTCATTATTTGAAACATGACCCCACTTCAAGCAAAACGATAAAGGGTTTTTAAAACAGAATTAATGATCTGAAGTTAAAGACGATATGAGTAATTTATGGGCTCCATAAGAATTTGTTTCTCTCCATGATCGAGCAATTAAAATACAAACCGAGAATTCTTTTTCCATGTTTTTCAGGGACTGAGAATCTTTTTCAAAATTCTCGAGTTCCTCAAGGAGAGCAAAATGAAATTTGTCCAGCTGCCTGACCCTACCAAAATAAAACAAGGTACTTTTAGAAGGTATTCATTGCATTTCAAAGGTGTTTTAAAATAAATCTTTGGTTACAGACCTGCATTCATGAAGCTGGTAAGTCATTGTTGTCAAATGCTCATGGGCTGCTCTTAATGATTGCTTAGTAAAATGATCCATTCTCTGTGAGCGGCTCTAAGAAGATTGTTTAACATTAAATTCAGATTATTATCAATTTAGGAAAAAAACCTCACCTATAGTATGTTTAGTACTGTGATTGCTTAGCAGAAAACTTTTGTTAATTATCTCCCTATCTTTTAAAGAAAATCTTTCAATTAATGAAATGCAAACAAAAAAAGGTTTATGGTTTTGATAAAATTCTACCTAATTAGAAGTAGATTATTTGAAAAATATATTTCCTCAAAATAAAGTACCCACAAAATGAATGATGGGTGCTTACAGCTGTCTTAGATGAACAAACGTATTATTCAGGCTCATGGTTTCCTTTTTGCAAATGAATTTCATTCACGGGATACAACAAAAAACAAAATGCAGTATGGTCATTACTTCAGGTATGTGAGCTTGTTTGGAAACACACAGGATAAAAAAATAAAACAGATGCGGGAAAGAAAATCATTGGAGAGTAAGGTACGTTAAGGAACTGAAAATAGTGTAAAAGGAAACTAGAATTCTGTCATTTCTTGAAGTTCTATGCACGTAGCTATTTTCATGTCCTTTTAAGGAACTCCTGTGGTGCCAGCCCAGCTCTCATTCACGCACACGTGCCCCCCCCCAACTAACAGCATATAGGAAAGGTCTTGCCTCTATTTTCCTAGTAAATTCTTTCTGGAGCTTCTGACAGATACTGACAGTCGAACAGCCAGGTTCCCAGAGCTCCTGGTCCAGGACAGACAGGTCATTTACAGACACCGTAGAGACGCTTTCAGACACTGACGAGAAGTAAAAAAGATAAAAATCACAATTCTGTACGAAAAAGTATCCCAGCTGAAGTTACAACTGGGCCTAGAACAACATTATTATATTAATTTCACCAATTAGATGGCTGAGACTAGTTTCTGTCTTCATATCAGTCTTCTGACTTTTTAAATGGATAGTCTCTAAATATTTAACTTTTCTTTTTTTAACATGTAAAATGCCTTTTTATGGATACTCCCTCTTCTTTTTAAAACTTTTGTTTCGTTAGTTTAAACTTTTGCACAGCTATAGTCAACTTCCAGGCCATAACTAACCTCTGTACGTAACAGCATCATCTGTTTTAAATAATTTTCTGGGCTGTATCTTTGCTATTCTCTTTCCTTTCTTTTCCTTCTCTTTGCCTGTTTCTACTTCATCAGAATTGCTTTCTGTATCACTGTGGTACGGCCGTTTGAGAAAAGTCTGTACAGTCGGTCCTTTAAGAAACATAAAAGCAAAGCTTAATTTTAGGATTATTTAGAACAATGAGATGGGAAGATAAGAGTTTACTGAGCCTTTATGTCCAAAGTCTAGGAGTATGTGTCTTGGCTGTAAAGCTCAAGAACTATATAAAAATGCCTAAGCATTGCAGTTACGGAGGGCATGTTCCGCAGACAGGAGATATTGATGGAAGTGACCAGCAGGATGTGAATAAACACGGAACTCTGACCACGCAGGGCTCGCTCAGTACAGACATTCACCCCACACTCCCTTTTCCTGGTAACACATTATCCCTGCTTTTTTCCAGCATCACTGGGAACGCTTCTAACTCTTTCTTATGAGCGCAAATAACCATTTACAGGAGCTACATTTTGGAGCCCAGTTTTTGGATTTTCTGTAGGTAATTAAAACCGCAAAGAAAATTAGAGTGTAAAAATGGAGTAGTACTGAAAATATATAAAAGAAAACAAAATTTAAAAACTTGGGTGATATTTTTAGCCAAATAAACATTTTTTTTAACCTGTATGGATACACATCAAAAGCTTTTTGCTTTAAATGGAACGTTTGTACCTGACTCATGTATGGGGCCATAGGGTTCTTCACTCCAGGACTGCACTTTACTTCCACTGGAAACAGACAGTGGGGATGGGGGTACACACTCCTAAAAGAAAAGTCACTGATTTACTGGCTTTCAAATTAAAGCACTTTTAGAAGTCTTCATCAGAAATCCACATTCACGTTGCTTTGCGTTAAACTAGGGACATGAACACAACTACAGTAAGAAAAACAAACTTGAATTACTACTAGATCTCATTAGATGAAAGAATAAACAAATTCTTCACCCCATTAATAATTAACGATAGCAAGAAGGGAAATGACCAATAAGGTCTAACTGTTTCTCGCAATAGGACAAAATTATTTCTTAGAGGAGTCATTAATGCTTTTTTCACCAGAAAAAGTACTTAGGAGAAGCGGTTTGAAGGCATACAGCAGTTTTTTGTTATTTGCCAATGCTACAATAGCTGTTATATTTAGTACATTAATGATAAAACTATGAAAGCCCCTTTTCACCTCAATTTTTCCAGGTAGATGTCACTATTCTTTAATTTTGGAAAAGTTGTTTATTTTTCATTGAAAATAAAGAAAAAAAGATTTAATCCCTGTTGTTTTTAAAGATATTAATTATAACTGACCTTGTGGGGATACAATTCTTTCCTTGTATCCATATGATAAAGAATTATCTCAAATATTTAAAAATTACTAATAGGATCTTCCAAGCAGGTCACAAGTAAACATTATATATAGTGTTTAACATTAAGAAAGATGCATTTCCCTTAAACCTCACCATCTGTAAAGCAGATGAAACAAAGGAAAAGCTACAGTGCTCTTCGGAAGAGCACAGGCTTTAGTAACGTACCTCCTCTTTACTTCTGCTGACAGGCTGAGTGATATCTTGCAGTTTTCCTTTACCAGAGAGTATGTCTGAAAAGCAGTGTCTGAAACTTGAATCTTCATTGTTATTGTGTGTTTCAGATACAGACCCCTTCACAAGTTTTCCACTGACAGTTTTATATGTCGTTAAGCTGAGCTACATATTAACAAAAAAAAAAAATCATTATTGAAAGGAAACATATCAAATCATCAAACAGTTGGCAGCTGAATGGAACAACTGCAGCTAAAATAATTGTAGAGTAATATTCTTACCAAAGATGCTTCAGTTAAAACTGGTGAGAAACTTTTATTTCCAAATGTTAACTTTTTAACAGTCACCTCAGGGGACTGATTTAGACATATACTTTGAATATTATTTTTTTGCAGATAGAAGTTATCGGGAGAGATCCCGTTCTCAAAGTTTAACACTTCCGTTTTTTCTGGTGTTGACTCCTGGAGACCAGGTGACCTTCCACTAAAAGTAAGCTCTGGAAGAACATCTCCTTCTGATACCCTCTCAGCACCTAGAAAACAGGTACTTGAGCGTCAGCAGCAGAGGTTAAGTGAAAGCCCCACACTGGTAACTGCTCCAATTCTAGGTATTGTGCAAGTCTCACACATGGGGAATTTAAGTGTGGGCTGGTCACACTTGCACTTTTTGCCCTCTCCTCACTATTTTAGCAGTTACCAGTTTCATTCTAACACTTACATACTGCACATCTATATTGTCCTGATGTCAAATAACTGCACCAACCTTAAACACGCTCCCTTAAATTATGTGCTACACACTGAATTAGGGGCTATCACTTATTTAAAAGCATGAAATAAATCTAAAATTTTACTACTGTGATAATCCTCATTTAACCTCCAACTTCTGATGCAGAATTGCTATAAACTACAAGTCAAAATACATACATCTCATTGTCTCAAGAGATGCAGGACTCTCAGACGAAGGCACTTCAATTTCCCTTTCTTCTGCAGAATTCTTTGGTTTAGTAAGTGCTTTATGTACAGAGTTAGTTACTCTCTTTGGCTCCATAGACAGAACACTCTGGAGTTCCTTTTGCTGATTATCATCCTTGTTTTCCCCATTTGTACGTTTCTATTGAAATACAAAGTTTATATAAACATTATTTGTAAACATACAGAAGGTAAAGGGCATATTATCTATGCATACCCTTGAACAAACAGGAGGTCCAAAAAGGAACATCATTAGAAGTACTTCAATTCATAAGGCTATCAAGTGTCCTAATACCAATATGCACTCAATTTGTTTAATTCAGCACCCAAACTTTATTCTTATGATCTTCTTAATTATTGGAAGCAATTAACAATGCTTTGAGATTTAATAAATGAAGTTTACAGACCTACCCATATACACTGAAATGTTATGCTAAAAGAACAAAAATGTTTTGACACAACATCTTTGCTTAATTTACTGAAAGTCCTACTTGGATACTCAGCAAACGTATTGCCATACCCGGCATTTTCTGTTGTGCGCAGGACAGGCACAGCATCAGCAAAAGCACATTACCTACAAGAACAAACTTGGCTCACTAAAACCTCCCATTTAATAGACTTTTTCAAAATAGCAGTAGGTTTTCAAAGTACAGGACACAATGGTTCTTTGCAGCAGAGTAAATTCCATAAACAGAAACTGAAATACTATTATGATTGAGAAGGTTATTTAGGACTGATTTTCTCAGCAGCTAAATACTCAATATTAAAAAAGGGCACTGCTAGAAATAATAAAGAAAATTCATTTCCACTTGCTCATGTTGGGCACTTAAAATTCAGGAGTGCGAATTGCAGAGTAGAACAGAGTTTATTTTGAAAAACATGGCAGAAGGGCATTTTTTGGAATAAAGTGGAATTTATACCTGTGTTTTTGATTTCTCCTCCTTAGAGGTGCATGCTGAAGATTTCCTTTCACCCTCTGACTCAGAACTGGAAAGCTCTTTGTAATTTTTTGCTAACGCTGCTCTTCGAGGTCGCTTTTGTCTGGTGGTTTGTTCTCTTGTTTCATCAGCTCTTGACTTCTGTTTTTTATATTCGTTTTTCTTTCAAAGAATAAAAATATCTTTGGTTTATATCAGCAAGTAAATGGCACGTAACTTGGTTTAATTACTTGAAATCGATTGTGTAAAAACAACTAAAAAAGTTTAACTTTACCAAAGCTTAGAGAGTCCACTAAGTATTTTGGGAAGGTAATTTTCACTGTAGGGCACAGTGCACTCCGGAATGTGAGAGTCAAAAAAGGGAAGAGGCAAAATAAGCGCCATTTTTGAACTACAGCAAAGCTGAAGCGGGTTTCCAGAGCTCGCTCTCTGAAATATGTGCACATTTAAGTTAGACAGGAACTGGTTTGAAACAGGACAAACGCAAAAGCGTGCACAGTGAGCAAGAACCAGAGTCCTCAACTGTCACCTCTGAACTGATTGCCACAACCACTCGAGGAGAATCAGCCCTTCTTTCTCTCTGACCCCTTCTGCATCCCAACCACTGCCACGCTCGACACAGCACTCGGAGACAGAGCAAAGCCTGCTCTCACTCACACAGTGAGATGAGAAGTGTCAGTCAAAGCCTCAGACCAGGAGAGGTCCAAATTCCTGCCTCCCGCTCTCTGAGAAGTGCTCTGTGCAGAACGGACGCTTCCCAGGCCTCCTCACCACCAGGGTCACGTCTGCGAGTGACTCCCTGGGCGTCAGATGCTCTCTGCAGCAGTGGCACCCACCACCTCCCAGCAGGCACTTGGAACCCGCTTGGTTCCAAAAAAAAGGACACTTCTTAGTAACGAGACAGGTTCAACATTGAGCAACTGAAGTCCTCTTCAGTTTTGATATACATGGACTAGACATCACCATCAATGCCTATATGTGGTGATCACATTGTCATATGCATGATCTACTTTGAGTGAATGTAGCTTTAAGCTATGAACATTAAATTGGAATAATTATTGTACAGTCTGACACACCAAAGAGGAGTCTGGAGGGGACAGAAGGAAGGTTTTGGGTTTTTTGGTGTTTTTTAAACATGGCTTACAAACATCTACAAGTACCTTCCACTAACATGCACATAATCACTTATAATTTGTTATACTTTCAACTTTAATATAATATTTTGCAATTATTATTCCTTATTAAGATCTGTAACATTTGTTTCCACAGCTTCACTATGTTATATACATTCATTTAAAGAAATTACAATCTCAAAGGTATTAAAGTCAGTTAAGCGCATTAGACATATGAAAACCCTTGCTGAAAAGCTAATGGCATATTCAATGAAGTAGAAGGCTATTAAGCAATAAAGAGACATAATCAATAATTTTAAGTAATAAAACTTACAGAAGCATCAATGTATAATGATCATTCTTACTCATAGCTAGTATTATGCCTGAAATACTAGCTAAATGCTACATAAAAAGAGCATAGTACCTGAAAAGAACAAACTGAATTTAAAAAGTGATCTTGAAAGAAGCATGGAGAAATGCCACATATTTATGAAAAATTATTTTAAAATTATTTCTGGAGTGAGTTAAGACATTCTGAATATGCATTACAAGTCTACTTGCAAATTTCCACTTACCTTTTTCTTATTTGCATTTTTGCCTTTGTGTTTCTCCACACTGCAAGCCAGTTCAGAGAATTTATCTGCTGTTACAATACATAAAGTTAGAAAAAAAAAAATCAACAAAATAGTAAGATGTTTGACAATTAGAGTTCTAGCTGTAAAATCATAGAATCACTACATGACTGCAAACAGCAAACTGCTTTCAGCACATTATTTTAAAAAGCCAAAAGTTTTTTGGTTGACAACAACCTCTGCCTGTCCTATCCTCCAACAACATTCCATGTTAAAATACAGACTTTCGGAAATGAATTCTTATGCTTGGAAATAAGACAACAACCCCTATCGTATCTGCAGCGCAGCACAGCACATCACACGCTGTGCGCCGAGTATCTATAAACAAATTTATTGCAGCATTCTTAAGAAATATGAAACAAAGTTTCTTACCTTTGTCTGTGCTTATTGGTTTCCCTAAGTTTTTACTTCTACTGTAGTCAATTAACTGGGCTTTAGATTTTCTATTTGATTCTTGTAGCCAACTGATGTCTGTCTTGCTGTCATCAGCTCTGTATTCTGTGTCTGTGTCACTAAAGAGATGCTTCTTGTTTTGATTGTTTCTAGTCTACAAAAACCAAAAATGTTCTTAAGTTTATTGATCTACTTTTAATATACTTTTCACTTACAGACTTGGTATTTAGAGGCAGGAAGACAAGGTTTGCTGATCCACAAAAATCCGAGCCTTACTTTTTTTGTTCCTTTAATTTCAGTGCTAGTTTTCCTGTCATCTGCATTCCTTAATTAGAAAAAGAAAAAAAAAATCTTTAAATGATACATTTAAAAAATACTTGTTCTGAGTCTTTCTACTATTCATGGGATATGTGGATTAAGGATTCAAACAGATGTACCTACTTTTGTTTTCACATCCATTTAGAAAATATCTGTTTACCAAAGGATGGGCTTATTTACTAATGATCAGTAAGAACACCAGTACCAGCACATCTCTTTGCAGGTTCGTCATTAACAAAACACCACCCCGCTCTGTTAAGGGGTTTGTATCCCCGCAGTATTCCATGAAGAGAACCAAAGCTGTTTTCTTTGTGAAATACACTCTTTCCTTTTTATCAAATTCCCAATGGAAAATCAAAAACAGCCTAGGAGGCCACAGCAGCTGTGTGTACTGCTGGAAGAAACAACACAGTCAAGCTATTACTGTCACGCATACATTCCCTGGATTTTCATCATGGAACACTAGAGAATGCAGCCAGTGCTGTTCTTGGTGATTACCACAATAACATCCCTACCCTTTTGTGTTTGGATCTGTACGAACACTCAGTTCAGTAACATGCAATTCTGGGACCTAAAAATGTAAATAAATTAAAAACAAATTAAAGTTTTGATTTGTTACACAATTTAAACAAAATTAACAGGCCACAAACAGTAACAGCTAGGGGCTTCCTTGCTCAGTTTTTTTACTTAGCAATTAACTTTCGATGATTAATGTCTATCTTAGAAATTATTTAACAACAGACCTGACAGTTAAAACCAACCGGAGCTGACTGAAGCTTTCAATATCTCTAACACACATTAGTTTCCATCCACTTTGTTTCCCTGCCTTCACCAATTCAGGGGCCTCCTCTGAGCCACAAGCAGCAAAACTATCTTATGTTGTCTTTTGCTTCTACCTTACCTAGACTTTCCTTTTACTCAAACATCTGTGCAAACACGTCTTTACGATGGGGATGGGAAGGAAAGCAATAGTGCTTTCAGGATAATAGGATAAATCGAAAGATAGTGGCACTCATAAAAAACTCTTTTATTCTTTATTCAGGAAAACATCAGAATATCTTTAAGTTGCCAGAAGCTTAGGATAGCAAATATCATTATACATGTGAAAGGGATGGAGGTATTTACATGGCAAACGTTTTTCCCCTCTAAAATTTCAAATTACGTCACTGATTTCAGCTGTTAACTATACTTCCAGCAGATATAATTTAAGTTGACTGAACTCCTTTATATTCCATTCATAACATATCAGTTTCAGTTATATTCTTACTCCAAGCTTTATTGTAGGCTCATCAAACCCACTGATGTTAAAGTTGTAGACATCATCCCTGTCAAACAGACACACAGATCAATTTTGTGACTGAATTAATGAGCATTTCACAAAGGTCGGTATGGGT
Organism: Tringa tobata; assembly: GCA_033628505.1. NCBI lineage: Eukaryota > Metazoa > Chordata > Aves > Charadriiformes > Scolopacidae > Tringa > Tringa tobata. The sequence continues at coordinate 2,445,331 of JAHREE010000329.1, read as the reverse complement.
AATTGGAAATTCTGTTTGAAAATGTTTTAACTACTTACATAATATGACCAGCAGTTCCATTATGCAAAGTAGTGGTTTTCAGGTTTCTATGCTGAACTTCTTCCTATACAAAACCAGAAAGTTAACTCCCACATCAAATTTGGAGGATGCACCCTGTCATCTCAAAAAGCAAGTTCTCCACCAGGCACATAAGGAAAAGCCCAGCAGCTGCTCCAACTGCCACTGACTGGGACCAGCACAATAGGGCAAAAGGGGACAAGAGCTCGTAGAAACTAAATCTTTTAGAATTTATCCTTTAAAGATATCAACAAAACCTCACCATTTTTCCCCCCAAGCATTAAGACTAATTTCTGTGTCTTAGCTATATCCCATTTAAGGATTCTATAATCTCATTTACTATCATATTTTTATTCTAAATATTTAGCATTGCCATGTTCAAAAGGAGCAGTCAACTACATAATTTGTAAACCAAAATTAATTTGGGTTTCACTGGCTGACAGTTACCTGTAAAAATATTATTCCACATAAGTAAATACATTAAAAGTATTTTAAGTATATGCAGTCAATGTGTAATTAACATCTACAGATACTTAACATTCAGTGGTTTGTGAACTTTAGCTTTACATCTACTAGGTACCACCATATATGCATATATACATGAAATGAAACAAATATCCAAGAAAGCAATATGTTACCTTAGAGACACAGGATTTATTTAAATGTGGCCTAAAAAATAAGGATACATTTTGTTAAATGCTAATTAGAAAATATGCATTAGAACACTGCTTATATAAATAAAAGCCTTATCAAACACAAGTTTATTCTGGCATTTAAATGCAAACCCAAGGGAATTAGAGAGATTAGCCCCTTTCACTTTTGTGCTCTAGAAAAATTCATTCCAGACACACAACTATATTGCAGGTTTTGCATGTCCAGGTGCCCATCCACAAGGTTTAATAGGTGACACAGCCTAACTATTCCAGTCCTTTGTCAACCATTTACAATCAAACATAGGGAGCATGTAATTATATGTAAAACATATCTCCAAGCATCAGTTCCAGCAAGGTAAGACTAATTTTCTTACTTAAGAATTTGTTAAATTTAAACTGTCAAGTTTTTCAGGAAGAGAGAAATTGGAACTTTAGGTAACCAGAAAATTGATAACTGAATGCAAGCTTGCCCCCAAACGACGATGCCAGGATAGAGACACCCAACACGTGCAGCGCCTATGAACTACCCCAGCTCATTTCTCTCCAGGAAAGGTGCTGTGAGGGAGGGAATGAGTGAAAGGCCACTGAAGAGTTTTTAACAGCCTTCGTAGTTACTGCAACTACTGAACTATTCGACTACTAGTCTCCTACACTTCAGCAGAATAGGGTTTATCAGACGAAAGCTGTATGTGAAATACCTGCAGACAGAGGAGGCAATCACAAAGCCACATGTACGAAAAGAATAAGCACAAAAGTAAATAGTCCATATCATACCTGGTAAAACCCAAGGAGTATCTTCCTTTGCTTTTCTCATCAGTCTTTACTTTATATCTGTCACCAATTTTACTGATTAGTGATTTAGTTGCATCTGTCATCTCTTTAGACTTTGTTTTCTATAAAAACAGAGTTTAAGACTCAACTTTGAACCCATTGAACAGAAGGGCAAAGCTGCAAACAGAACTACAAGTTCCTATTAATCCCCTAAACTTCATTAAATGTGCTAAATCACTTTCCTTTGAAAATCTTTTTCCCTTTCATTGCCCAAACAGGGAGCAACAAAACATCATTTTAGCAGACATTTTCTTTGAAACATTATGGTTATATGTACTATATTCACATTCAAAAGTGAATGAAGACGCGCACAAGTAGTACAAGTAGATGCTTATTTAAGAAAATTTTTTTTAAAGATTATTTTTGAAAAGAAATTCAGAGTAAACTAATCTTAAACAGGTGACATTACGAAAGCAAACAGTGAAGCTAGTATTACTTAATTCACTTGGTATCAGTGGAAAGTCAATTAAAAATACGTTTGTGACTAAATGACAGTAAAATACAAATTCTGAAACACCGAAAATTTGTCAGTTGTCTAAACTGCAAGTCAAAGAAATGAAGGTAGGAAACTCACCATCTTTGATTGCTTTGGATTTCCAGTCTCTTTCCTAAAGAGAACATCAGGTTCCTCTTTTGTAGGATCAGAATGCAAAGCTGTTTTGGATGCTTGCCCTGAAAGAAATGTTTCAAATAATGTTTCAGTAGTAGTTTCAATATTTTAATCTTCTGTACTTAACAGTTCTGTTCCTAATGACTAACACCCTGAGTGTCTACTAAGTATTTTGCAATTTTCTTCTCTCATGGTATCAATTTAATTTTCTTGGCTTTCTTCTGTTTTTTAGTTTCTTTGCTTATCTGGAGAGATCTTTCAAAAAATTGAATAAAAAGCTTTTTGTTTCACAGCTCTTCCACTAACAATGGATACGGGAAAAAAACCAAAATTAGAGCTGCAGGTTAAAAATTAATCTGAAACATTTTCAGCATAACAAAGTGTGAACGTAACCTGGATGGGATGTATGTGCCAACAGTGGATTTAGCTTTTCCTTGTCACCAGTTGTTATATTCTGCTGAGGAACAGAGCATGCTCTTTTTTTCCACGGTTTGGTTTTATCAAAAGAAGTCTCCAAAAGACCAGACAACCTAACAAAGACAACACCATCTTATTATCAGTGAAATGCACAAAGTGTCTTTATTATAATAAACATGCATCACAAGTTAGGAAAATAGTGATACCTTGCAGATAACAATACATTTTACAGTGGTACCTACACCTGCTACCATTGTTCAATTAACCATTGCAGCGTAAAATGGCAAACCTCAAGAAACAACATATATTTTTTAAGTCAGCTTCAAAAAAGCAACAATATCCCATGGCCATCATTAAACCTTGAGCCAAGATAATGGTGATGTGTCAAATCTACTACTTTTTATGGCAAAGTTCACTGACATAAGCCCGTATGTCATTTGTAGTTTACCTTCTGGTATCATCTGAAAGAATTACTCTCCTTATTACTTGTAAAGCTTACTTAAACTCCTACTCCTGATCTTGTAAGTGATTACTATTTTCATAAACAGATTCATCAATTTAAATTCTTTAAGACAACAGAATGGTATTGTTCATGAAGTGGTCTTACAGCACATGAGTGCTGATTTGGTGCCGTGAATTTCAGAATTAAAAAAAAAAGCCAAGTCAACATAATAAGTGACCTGACCTACACAGCCAACAGTTCTTAATGCAATTCTCAGGGAAGAAAAGACAATTAAATTCTGTGCTTTTCTGAAATTATGCAACAAAACTTCAATTCTGGCAATACTTGAAAATACTCTCTTCAAAAGGAGTGACAACAACAGTGATTTGTTATTTTTCTGCCAATACTTACAAAGGTTTGGTGCTTCTCTCTACTGGCTGAGAATCAGGAACAATATCTAATGCATCATCTAAGCGAGACATTAATTTGGTATCAATTATTATTACAAAAGAAATGGACAAAATTAAAATAATTTTAAAAGTAAGGACCATCAACACTTGTAAAATTACTTGCCCAAAGTTTGCTTTTGTGCAGCCTCAATTTCTGCCTCTTGTATCATTTCTAAAACTTCTTCAGCACACATTTGCTACGGGGGTAACACCCAAAAAAACCCCATTAGCATAGGACTATAAACAGGATAACCTTATCAACTCGCATTTTCCCAAATAAAACATGAAATTATTTTTCATTTCATAGAAGTGCTGATTCCAGACCTTTTCAGGTAGTTTTGCCTCATTTCTGATACTTGACCTCTTGATCTTCTCCTCCGTTTCACACAATTCAGTGCCTAGTGGACACCTTTGGTCACTCTAGAAAGCACAGTGAGTAACACTGACAATTACAATCCATAAAAGCCAAAGAAGCTATAGCTGAATGTATCACATGTTTTTATGAGTATTTCAACACTGCATAATAATCTGAGATTCTCTGCATACACCCTTCTCATATTATTCACAAAGGAAGAACTGTGGTTCTAGTAAAAGCAAGTTAACTCGGGTCAGAACTGATGAGGGAATGCAAATTTTGTAAGAGTTCAGTCTGACTTTAGACATATTAAACCTGAATCCAGAGGACAAGAAAACATTATGCAGTAAAATACAATGTTTTCTACAAGTTGCTGACTGCAAAAGTCTTAGCTCTTTAAAATATTAATTAGGAACAAATTAGAATAGAAATTAATGTTATTGTAAGTAAAAGACTTAGATACAAATGACATGCATACTCCAGCAGGTTCTTGACAGGAATTCTTTGTTCTGGTCTCACTCATTGCATTACTGTTAGACCTTTCAGCAGAGCTCATCATTTCCAGAGGTAATTTATATCGCCCTTTAGAAGGAGTGGCTGAAAACAAACCAGAGATGTTAAAATTTGACCATTTATTCTCTTAGGATTACTGTGCTGTAACATCAATATGAAGAGTTTTGCCCATTATCAGATGGAATAGACTGTGCGGTTAAGTTCCAAATAAAAAAAAGTTACAGAATTTCTCCCTCTTGTTCCATTTTAATCTGAAAATGCTTTCTTTTCTAGCCTCTGTTACTCTTAATTTATATGTGATACAACTACTGGCAGAGCATGACTACCAATCTTCTTGCTTTAACTGTCTTAAGTGCATCAGTACCCTTGGTTATATACACCCATGTGTCTCCAGCCTCTATTGGTCTTTGTCTTATAAATCTCTCCCTCATACAAATTATTAAATAACAGTAATAAGACTATTAGAGGAAAGTGATGACTCCTACTTGTGGTAAAGTCTCCTTATCCTTTTCTCTACATAAGAGGCACTTTTGATGTACATATCACTAAGGCTGTGACTCAAACCTGCAGTGGATCCCACCTCACTCACCAGCCATAGAATCCACTGCCCACTGAAGAAACACGGGCAGTTTCCAGGTACGAGTAAAAGCAAGTGACAGATGCACACACTGGACAAAGCTAATGTTCCACTGCAACTGTTATAAAAGCACCAACTGCTGAGAATTCTTTAAACCAAAAGCATATGAGGAGAGAGATGAAAAAACACCTATGTTTTAGGTCTTCTCATCAATTGCAGACTTCTCAGCTTGTGCAGCACAGAGCTGGCTGACAGCAGCACTGACAGCAGGAGGTGGCCTTCAGCTGTCTGGAGTGCAGCTCCTACCCTGCATCCTGCCTACGGACCACTGCCCTAGGTTAAAAACTTCAAGTTTCAAGCACCTCGTAGGGAGATTTGATAAGGTCTACTTTTCATTTCCAGCTCTGCAAAAGATCACAGTTCATGCTTGCATTTCAAAGACAATTGGTAACATATTTTTTACCCTAAAAGCACTTGTAAACATACATGTACTAACAAATACCAGTGGACTCCTTGTGGGAAATCTTGTCGTTCCAGGAATGAGCACGGATGCTTCAGACACTTTCCTTTTACAGGATGTAATTATCTTGAAGAACAGAAAAATCTTGATATAATAGACAGATTTAAGGATGACAACACAAGATTTCAGAAAAATCTATTTCCAAGAGTCTTTTGACACTTTCTATTACTGGAATGTCAACTACTGTTGCTGCACATATCAATGTAACGTGATTTTTATGTAGTTCCCTTCTTAGGGAAAGTTCGCTAAAATACTTGAATTGTGCACTACTTAAAACTAATGTTTTTAAACTGAGATCAGTGATTGTTTTCTAAATCAATTCAGGCCTTGTTGCTAATTACAGCTATTACTATTGCTGATCATTACTAAGTCTCCAAAGGCTATACTAGATTTGGGCATACGGTAAGAGATCTAAGCATGTCTTGAAAACATGCCTCTTTGAAGAGAATTCTCAGAGCATAATGGTCTAAAGAACGTTAACAACTGCTTTTTGGTTTTGTCACATTATTATGTATTTGGAAACTATAACAATGAGAAACATTTTTGAAACAGGATTTATACAGCTTAGTGTCAAGTCATAAGAAAAACAACCAATCAAATCCTGTATATACCAACTGTAAAATAACAGCAGCTTTATATTATAAAATATGATAACTATTTAAATTGACTTCTAATGCACTCTTTTCTGTTTTGATAATCCTACTTACCTTGGAGGAATCACCTCTGCATTTTTGTTGATGGTTATTGTCATTCAGAGTCCTCAAAGTTCCAGGAAGTTGCTGTGTTTTGTACCTGCTGAGTTTCTCCTCTTCTTCAGATTTTTCTTCCAAACCTGGTGACAACTGACTTTCTGGTACCAGAACCTACGTTGGATTTTTTTGATTTTTAAATTTTGGATTTTTAAAAGTTTTTATACACTATTTGGATGTTATTACGTTCTATATTTATACAAACACACAGAGAGCAACTTCTTTACCCTAAGTAACACATTCCTCACTGTAGATTTGATCAACTTCAGAACTGTAGCTTGAAAAGCATCCAACCTGTTATTTTTGCTAACAAGGACGGGTCATCAAATCGCAGTTCACACAGAACTTTCCCTGTGTATACTTGTCTGAAGTACTCCAGGATTTGGATATTACTCTCCCCCCAAACATACAATACATACGTACTACAAATCACTTAACTGATATAAGAGTTATCTTCACTTATTAGCGTTTTAGAAGTCCTTGTTTTTATGGTGAATGATCATGAATTAGCTAATAATGAAACTAAATGTAAAAACCAAGAAAACAATCATCTCTGTAAACTGAAGTAAAATACCTGGGATCCACTTTCATCAAAGACGACATGTACAGTTGTCTTGGCAACCGATGCAGACTGCTTCTTACTGAAGCCCTACAAAGGCAGTAACCATCAATGTAAAATATACACTTTGCTCACTTTTTTTAAACAAGAAACAGCAAGAAAATATTTAAGTCAGAGATCGTGTCTGAAATCGGATTATAGGAGAAAACAGATTCCACAAGCTCACAGCAGTTCCACTCCTCACGAGTTCCTCAGCCAACCAGAGCTCAGGGCAAAGTGGTTTTTTACAAGTAGTGAGGAGTAAGCTACGGCTTTCTAAACAGTTTTTACTAAATAAGTAAATTCGTAAGAGTGGTAAATTTATTTCAAAATGGGATAGCTAATGAGTAATTTCTGAAATATCTGTAACCATCCAGTTCTTGCACTTCTGGAAAATTATATATGCAAAACCTGACTTCAAGCTATGGTGATCCCTTTCCAGCCAGTTTATTTCTGTTGCAATTAACTTTAAATTTTACCAAAGCTTAATGTATTATGGGAGAAATATTCTGTAATGGTGATGTTAATCAGAAACTCTTGGCATAAACAGATACCAATAATCCCAACATTTATATGGGACTGAGACATTTATTTTGAATCAATTAAAAACTATTTTAAAAGATGTTGAAATCTTACCTTACATTTACTTAATCCATAAATCTTTCCGATTACATCTTTGATTTCCAAGATAGAATCAAAATATAAAAAAAATTTCTCTCCTTCTTGACTCCCCACGTTCATTCGGCTTTTGAGATCTATTGTCAATAACTTCTTTGAATCTTTTTCTGGACAAAAACAAAGTTTGAAAAGAAGTTTCATTACCGTTTAACAACATCTCATATGTTTGCAAATACACGAAACTTACTTGTATTCTTCAGTTCACCCATGAAGAAGTACGTTTTATTTAATTCACTCTAACCTCCCATTATTAGCAAAACAATTAAAGATTCCATCTTTTAGAAATACTTATTCTGTATATTAGCCTGTAGAATTTTCTTTGAAGGTTATTTACTATAGCTGCAGACAAATTATAGATATTTACAAAGGTATTCTAACTTGTTTAATAGAAATATTATTGAATGTCATTGTCTTATGCTAGAAGACATTTTTAAAAAATGATTTTAGTAAAATCACACCTGCACGCCTAGAATGCAGATGTAATGCAGTGCAATTTTATCCCATAGAAACAGTACCTGTAGTATTTTAAGTGGGATTTTTGCTTTGCTGAGAACTGAGTCAGTACTTTATGATTAATCAATTTGAAAATCCAAGTTAGTGTGTAACAAAAGGTCAGCTTTTTGAGTGCCAATACCTTCAAGGCTGTACAGATCTACCTCTTCTTCTGGTATAATGACTGTTTCCCACTGATGATCCTTATACGAAAAATAAAGATTTTTAGAGATAGAAAAGCATTATATTACCATTTAATGAAGTGCAGTGATCAGAAAGTTATCCAGTGAGAACAAATTTTCAACTTTTCAAATCCTCTGTTACAAGCAGTAACAATGAACATAGGCTTCATTTATAACAGCGAGCACTATTTCGGAAGAGCTTTGGTAGAGACATTCATCTGAAGAGTTTCAGCTACAAAAATTATAATGGCAATTTTGTAATTGGCTTCTTGTCCACACATGCATTTGTTAAACTGTTTGCAAACACTATTAGAAAGTCATTACTTTGAAATTGTTTGATCTAAGTATGTACATCAAATCCAGATCACTTTGTTCTCCCGCCACACCCTAGATGCACACCTAACTCACACGTGTTGACGTGGGGGAACAGACTGGGAACACTCAAAAGCACATGAACCGACTGCCTCAGAACAACCTAGTACGACAAAGATTTGCTTACTGTATCATCTGCTGCCACATAGAAAGATATACTTCTGCTACCAACATTGAAATCAATCCAAAATTCTTCAAGATTTTCATCCAATGGTATCTGTAGCTAAAATAAAGATAAAATAGCCGAGAGCAATGATTTATAGCAGCTAACAGGCTTTGTGTTACTGACAAACTTTAAATACATGCGCATCTGTATACTCCTGAAAAAAAAATATTCTTACTTAGGCTGTATTTTGTCCTAACTAGACATCAAAGAAATTCTTCAGCTGTACAAATGAAAATCTGTGGATATATGATAACTCACCTCATATTTATCAAGAGCTGCTGATAAACACGGGTATGTAAAAACTCTGTAAGAAAAGGGTATTTTGTCAAGTATCGTGAAATGCTGTAAATAAACTTTGCATATCTGAACACAGCAACTGGGTTGTGTTTTCAGCCCAAAACTTGTGTGCTTTAGAGAGTAAGAGATCGCATCAATCAAGACTGCACTCTTCCCCAAAGGAGGCAATATGGAATTTTATATATCCTGCCAATTAGAGCAGTGGTCTCAGACCACTTGTCACTACATTCACACCTCTAACTTATCCGCTACTATGTTAAGCATGATGTTCAAATTGCATATACACCTGATACAGACATACCAGACTTTGTTGTCATGACACATAGAAGTAACATGCAGAGCATATCATATAGATAAGAAAAAAGCTCGTATTTTCTCCTCCCTTTCATGTCTATTTCTCTACCAGATATTCTCACTGATCATTATCTCCATGTAAATTTCCTAAATCAGTAAAGGAATATATACCAACAGATCGCTAGCTATTGTTAGATGATGTTTATTGAATTAATGAGCATCTCAGGATTTTGCAACACACCTAAACAGAATACAAAAACTAGTTCCTTATAAGCACTTCAAGGAAGCGTAGAAAGGTTGCTCCCAATGAACAGCCATAAAACGCCAAAAAGAAAATACTAGCTTTAAGAAATTTGTTTTTACCTTCTTTTGTCTCCAAGCATGCCATTCACCTGGTTAAGAAATTTTCTGCAATCCTATTAAAACACAGAAATTTCTTAAAGAATTATAAACCAGAAGTTTACCTCCCTGGAAACATTTTTCATATGACTTACTGTCTCAAACTCAGAATCTTTAATTCCCTTAAATGCATTGGACACAAACTCCATGGAAAACCACTGGCACGCCAGCTCTCTTCTTTGTTTCTCTGAGATCATTCTGCATAAAGCTTCTGTAATGGCCACTTGCAGGTCATAGTCTGCAGCACAATACATTGCACAGGGATATTAGTTCTAAAGATACTACTGATGTGAAAAAATTATTATTACGTAGGAAACTTATAAGCAGTGTTGAACGTTTCACATTATGTACAACATCATATACAAATACGTAACTCCCAAAGGATATATAAAGAAAGAACTAAGGGAATAAGGATGATGAAACAACTCATGTTTCACAATGAAATTTCAACCAAACTTTCAAGGAAGGTCAGAGCAACACCAGGCCATGGCAGCAACTGTCACCTCTCTCAACTGGGAAATTGTTGGATACCAAAGTGCTCCCTGGGAGAAATTACAGTACTACTAAACATAGCTAGCAGTTCACTCTCCTCAAAGATTGACTTCCTTATGAGCTTTTGTTATTTTAAAACTTATATTCTAGAGCAGAAAAGGACTGGTAACTTCAAAGGCTTAGGCATACACTGCATACATGCGAAAAATTCCAGCTCACAGACTGGTTTCATGCTGTGTTTGTCTTTGTCAGAGGACTGTAACCGCAACATTCTGCAGCTTCTAAATGCCCTCTCTGGATTTTAAATTTGTCTGCATGTCATTTTTAAGAAGCTCAATACTAAATCATTTATTAAGTCCCATGCTCACCTCCAGCATCCAAAATTCTTCTCCCCATGTCACTCCTGCCGAAGTAATGTTTCGCCAAAAGATGGCAACAACACAAAGCACAGAAGAAAAGTTTAGGTAGTGATGACTTTTATATTTTTGAGACAAAACCCTGATTCCACTAACTATCAGATTCAAAGGGGTAAGTCTGTTATGCCAAGGATATACATCTGAAAATACAACTGGGGAAGTGAATCACCTCATAATATAATTTTTATTCTATTTTTCTATTTGTTTTTTGAAATACCATAAAAAAATTCCCAACATGAATACCTTGTCCTTCCAGTGACTGATTCACTCTGCTTAACACACTTTCTTATAAATATGAGTTTAATTATTTTAAGACAACTGGGATGAGAAGCCTAACTCAGATCAGGAAAGAGGTATAGTTAGGCTTGTAATGGAGAATAATCCATGAGAGCCCCTGCCCACGGCCAGTACCCTGGGCAACACAACAGCATATGCAAAAGTGAGCTAAAGAGGGACCAATGTGCACACATTATTATATAAACAGCCTTAGTAAAAATTGCCTTTCCAGCAATGCAAATGATGTCCTGATATAAAAATGATACTGAAGATTATTTACATGACAAGCAACATTTCCTTTGTAGAAAATATTTTTTTCCTGACATCTCGAGGCGTGTTGTCAAGCATTAAATTAAGTTTTCTTACTACCTAAGAAAAGCGGAAAAAAGGGAGTAAGATGAAATATCAAATAAGTTATTGAATTTTAAGTTATTTTTATTTTAGGCCGTTGCAGTACACTTCATACCACTAAAAAAAGTAACATGCTTAAATAATTGCAAAACAAGAAAAGACAATGAGTTCTATCTGATCTTCAACTTTGTTCATCTTAACATAACTACCTCAATTTCAATAAATTACATTAGCTTTGATATGAACATCCTGTTAAGAGGATCAGGTTTCTTATTTGCAGGGTTAAATATAGAGAAAATACTTTCAAAGCTAGAGGCCTGTCTGCAGTCAATTGCTGAAGTCTACCTTAAATTTGCATTTAAAAGCCTTTCCTTTGGGGACTCTGCCTTTACAGCACACTTTTTTTGTAACTTTCCCTTTCTTTAGGAAGGAAAAAAAAAATGACAACCTGAGGCTACTAAAATAAATATGAGAAATTTCAGTATACTAGAAGGTATAAACATTTCCTGCAAGTATGTAAAGAATTTACATCCATGAACCTTAATCCTATTTATAGCAGTTGTAATAGAGCATAATACTTCCTACAGTTTAATACAGCTTTCTCCCCAGAATCTTAATGCCACTGTTTTGTAATTTAGCGTCCAAACCAGAAATTATAGGTCAATAATCTGAAGAAAAAAACCCCACCAGCCCCCAACACAGAAATGACAAGAAACAATATAAATGACAAACATTCCCACAGAAGCATTAAATCATTCTCTTGATACTATTCTCTTTTTTTGTTAGCACCTGTACAGTTAAATCACTATCTTCACAAAGTCTGTTAAAACACTAACCAGAAAACTGTTGCTTAGAAAGAATAACATTTACCTCCTGCTGAACATAAATATTAATTCTTACATCAGCGATGAGGGTACAAATTCTCAGGACAAAGTTTTCTAGTATTTGCATTTTATCTAATGAACAGAAAAAAAAATTTAAAAGTTATCAAGAATGTATTAAGGTACTCATCAGCATTCGGAAAAAGATTCATTTGCACGTAAAAATAAAATATAATCTCTCTTCCTTCCCATATAGCTTTATCGCTATTTAAAAATAAACACCCTAAGCTTCATGGTTCAATGTAAGACAGAATAGTTACCTCAATTTATAGTAAATATGGCTCTTTATGATGTTTCTATTCCTGTGCATCACTGTGTAAGTTCCCTGGGCATGACATCATTATTTTAAAAATATAATCACATCAGTTCTATAACTAAGCTCTCCAAGATATAATTCAGACCCTGGAATTTATCTTCCCAGGGACAAGAAAATTAATCTTTCATTTTGATCGTGACAGCATAATGGTCTGCAGTGACTTTCTGCCTACTGAAAGGTAAGAGCAGCACGATATTCATGACAACACAGTCAATAAAGAAGGACCACCATGCTAGGCTGAGCTGTGACAGCAGCTTAGAAACAATGCTGCCCTTAGGAAGAACTCGGTTCAGTTGCCATGTCTCAAGGGACTAGACTGTCCTGCTTCTTTATTACCGACATCAGCAACTTACGAGGAAATCTGTCAGTAGAGAAACCTCAAATTAAACAAAGTTCTAGCTGACATTTAAGCTTTTCTCACATGAATGAGAAATGCAGTCCTTTGTGCACAGAACAGCTCTCTGGAGGGTGAGCCCTTTTCTGTCACAGCTGATCCGCTGAAGCACATAGATCCAGTGCTGTATTTACATCAGATCACAAAACTTTGCAACACCCTGATTGTACATGCTCTTGTCAGAATTACCTTGCCTCCAGACAGCTCCACAAACAGTAAGAGTTATTTTAGTGTTGATAATGTTTAAAATGTCTCTTTCAGAACGCTTTAACTATCATATCTAGTGCCCAGGTTTTTAAGCTCACCTTCAGGTCTGCTATCACATACAGCCTACAACAAAAAACAAAACACATCATTTTGATACTGTAAATATTACAGCATAAAAATCAGGTAACATGCACCTAAAGTAATCCAAAAGCATTTAAGATTTTTTAATTATTTCTTCTGTATTGAAGGAAATAAGAGACTTCTAATACCAAGTGTAGTTTCCAAAATTGTATTTCAGTTAAATTTATGGAAACTATTTCCCCAAAGACAAAAATATTTATGGACAGAAGAAAACTCACAGATCTTATAGACTTGGGATCATTTCTAGGTAATTTATGTAATTAAAATTAGACCAAGATTAATTTTTTTGTTCATTGAACATTTAAAATTTTAAAAAACCTAACAGTGTATTTCATGATGCTAATCATGAACAGAAAATGAGTACGAATACAGGCAAACCATCCAAGAAGACTTATAATCGATTTCGGAAATCATTGTAACATTAACTTCAAAAGGATTTTAAATAGAAACACATTTGAAAGTCTTTTTGTTGCTAAAGTAGTAATAATTATTTTGACAAATACACAGATTGTATTTCATTTTCAATTTTTACCAGCAGCACAATGAAGAAATCTTCAGCCAGACTTGTAAGCATTTCATTCTTTTCATGTCCTCTGAGGATCAAAATTCCTTTAACCTTTTCAAACCAATTAACCATGTAAAGGAAAAATAAAACTATTTTAATAGCATGGAAAAGGACAATACGTTTTATTATACTCAGATAAAATTATACAAACTATACAAAGATTAAAACAACAGCAACAACGTTACCAGTCTGCTCAGTGTACTTTAGCCCCAAATTTTTCACTCACACTAAACAAACATAGGTGATTTCAAACTAATATAAGTAATGTCTGTAGCTGACTTTCTAACACAAGAACTAGAGATCAGCTACAACTGCCATCACAGACCAAAGAGCTGAAAACGGATAGAGGCTGAATGAACTATGTTTGCAGGCGTGAACACAAGCATGAAATTATCACCACTTTTCTTTTTTTTAAATCAATTGAGAAGGCAATTGAGTAACACTCATCTGCCATTGCCGGTAATTTTCTCCAGCGAAATCTCTGGTGAAAGCAAGAAGGAAGTGGTGTCTGTTTTTCAGGATATGTTGAGTTACAAATAATTAACACATTTAACATGTAGGTTGAAATAACATCATCAGAATAGCACTATAACCTGGTGAAAGAACAGGTACGATACTGCTGTCATGAGTATTAACAAAAAACAATCATTGAATTGCACCAGGAAATTCCAATTCCTGACCCAACAGCAGTACAGCGAGCTCATATAAAAAGATATCAACTTGTCATAATTGGTGTAAGCATATCTAAATTAACTATAGATCATATAATTTGCAAAACCTTCACCGTGCTAGAGCACCATCACTTTAAAAGTAGCCACTTGTCAAAAAACATTTAACTCTGAATAATGTTCAGAGTTAAATGTTAAAAGCTGTATGAAATTCTTAATTCAGAAACAATCAAATATTAATCATTACTTAGGCACAGTTTAATTATTTTATTTATTTTTTAGAAGTTCACATATGCTTTATGGTTATACTTATCCTCCCAATGAGACCGTATTTTATCATTGCTGGGAACCCATCTTCTCCTGCTATGCTGACTTTTTTCCCACATTTCTGAATAGAATTTAGCAAAGTAGAAATGCTTTTGACTTCCTGTTTGTCAAGTTCCTGAAATTGAAATTTTAACATAAGCTTTAGAGTATAGTTTTAGAAGAACCTATATTTAATTAACCAGATGCCATTTTGTTCTCAAAAGCCAACTTAGCTGCAGCTTGAAGTAGAGATTTCATTCTTAAATTTTATTTCAGTTTTCCAAATCAACTGCTGGTATAAACCAAGCCAAATGAAAAAAACAAAACAAAACACCTTTTTCAGACTATTACAATGACAGTATAAGTGATTCTGATGTAAAAATGACATTACCCGACACAGAAGCTTGTCCAATTTGTTGACAAACTGTTTGCTGCATTTGTGAGAGACATTTTCGCAGTCTTCTGTTGCCAGAAATTGTTCTAATAATTGGAAATCTTTTTTTCTTGTAGCTTCATCAATTAACTTTTCAAACTATCAACAAGAAAACAGAGCAACTGTATTACTGTATGCTTAACACTAATACTTATTTAACAAGATTTAACGTAGGTTTTACGCATTCTAAATAAGTATTCTGAATCATAAAATCACTAGATGTAAAACCTGATGTACAGAACAGCATATCTATTACGTTAATCATGGAAATACCTATTCACGGAGTTTTTAATCATTTGCCAGTTTTCCTTAAAAAGGAAAATTTTTCCTACCATATTCTTTGCCACACTGCCAATTTCATTTGTAATTAAGTACCGGAAAGAGTGCTTTAAGCTAGTAATTAAAACAATCAATAGACCTATTCTGGTCTATAAGCACATACCCGCATCTCATTCCTGGCTGCCATTTTTGCGAATCATCCACTCAGCTGTGTAAGAAAGGAACAATCATCACTCAAACAAAACACAATTCACTGACACAGACTTCCGACAGGTTTTGCAAACACATCAGTTACCAGTGAAAACAAATTCAAAAATTTGTCAGTACTGTAAATACTACTTAAGGAATTAAACTAACTGGGGATATAAATAACCATCCTTTCATGGATAAACAATTGCTTAAAATAAACGAGTAGAAGAAGGATCAACCCTGGCGATGGAGGGCCAGAGGGTCCCGCAGGGGACTCTCAATCTTTGTCACAGAGAAGCGAGCACAGAGACAGCCCCTTGTGCTGCCGAGAGCGGGGACCCCCAACAGGCAAGTGGGCAGCAGAGCCCCAGCAGGGCCTCGCTATAGAACAGTAGATGAGATCATTTAAGAAAAACGCAGTAAATGTATGAAGGGAAACAATTTTCTTAATTATACATACAGTGATGGGCTCAGAGATGACTATTACCATCACAAAGCAAGAAGTCAAAATTTTTTTTTGTAAACATTGTCTTAATACTTGAGAGCAGACAACAGTATTTCCTTTGAGAGTTAACACGTAAAAGCAACCCACAAACGTTTTCACACTTTGTATAAATTAATCTACATCAACCTCATCCCATAAATTACATAAAATTAGACAATGCAAAATAACAATTAAAAATAGGGAACGACTTTTGTAGCAAGCAACTGGGAACACACACCAGTCATTTCTGTACTCCCAAGTAACACAGAAATAAATAGGGGGGGTGGGTTATTATTTTTTCCAATACAATAATCGAACAGCTTACGCTGAAGCCTTTGCTATCACCTCGCAGGTCTCCCGTCTCCTGCCTAGTCAGACAGGCCAGAGAAGAAAATATAAACCCCTTCCAGGTGCCTCCTTCTCGACGGGGGAGTGAGACCTCCGCCCTCAAAACACAGGTAGTCGCTAGCATTTCCCCCAAGAGCCTTGTTACGGAGAGGCGCACGCCCCGCAGTGCCCCCCGCCTCCTCAGCAGCTGGGCAGACCGCGGCGGGCGAGCAGGAGGCCGCGGGACGGCAGGGCAGCCCCCCACAGCATGGCGGCCCTCACCTCACCGCCGGGCAGGAAAAAAGCGCCACTTCCCGCCGGCCAATCACTCCCAGCGCCGGCAGCCTGCAGCCAATCACTGCCGGCCAGGGCGCCAGGCGGACCAATCGCCGTCGGAGGTGCGGAGGGAGCACCTCGCGATGAGGTAACCCCTCCTCCCGCTCCGCACCTGAGGCGGTGTCGCCCGGCCGCTCAGCCGCCGCGGAGGGGGCAGCGCTTTGCCCAGGCGGAGCCACGGACGGGGCGGGCCTCGGGGCGGGCAGCAGTCGAGGTGCTGCCTCACAGCCGCGGGGGATAAAATTCAGCACGAATGTGAGCAATTCCTGTGGAGCGCCGGGAAGCATCTCCGTGCGTCCCTAGAGTAACCAGCAGTAGCGGAGCACACAGGTGAAGAATCGCCCTTCACAGCAGATAAACCTGCAGCAAATGTAAATAAAATAACGCCACCGACTTTCTAAATAAGGAAGAAGACAATGCTGTAAAAGGCAAAAAAGCTGTGCAGAAAGTATTTGAAAGGTGGCCGGAGGGTGGCGGCGGTGCGAGGCGCGGGCAGCCCGCGGTGCGGGGCCTGGGGCGGGCGCTGAGGGCAGGGCCGGCACCTCCGCGGCACGGCTTTACCAGAAACCGGCGGGGACAAAACTTGGCATGAGGAACTTGGAGCAGCGGAATTCTGAATTCTGCTTTCATCAGACAAAGCGGAAGTCACTCAAAGCCAATTGGCACTTTGTGCTCTCCCTGACCAGTCACATTAGCACGCGCACAGGCTTAGGCTATCCGCAGCGTCTCAGGTCTTGTAAAGAACAGCTTTACTCATTCCACAGCAAAAGCAAAGCGAGCCACGAAGTGCGGGAGGAGCGGATCCCACGCTCTCCTCCCGCGCTGGGCACACCGAGGTGGCCGGGAGGCTCCTGCACCTTCATCTCTCACTCGCCGATGTCGGTTCTGTTTGGTTAGCCGAAGGGAGGTCAACAAAAAGCAGAATTTTCATCAAGTTATGCATTAAACACTCTGGGACGAGCGGTGAAATTATCTGGGCCACAAATGTGGCAGCGAGGCTTAAAAATTTCCGAGACAATGGAAACAAAACTGTCTTTAGGGTAGGGCAGCACTACGTACTGGTCAATAGAGCCATCTCTGGCACAGCTGCCGTTGTGTGTAGAACGGAGAAGGGTCAGGAGTGTCGATGCCAACAGTTTTAATACCAAGCGTCAGCTGAAATAGCTGTAGATCTGAGATCATGAGAAGAAAGCCAAATCAGGAAAGGAGTCAGTACTAACATTAGACTTACGTTGACAAATGACTAATCGTTTATACTCGCCGGTCCGTGTCTTTACCAGGCAGTGCTGTAAAGTACATGCATTTATTGAGCACTGATGATGCACTAAATTAAGTACCGTACGACTGTTAGCATATTACCATTACTACAAGTTGGAATTTTCTTTGTAAGATAAATACAAAGAAACTGAATTTGAAACCCAGCCTACTTTCCTGAGTGTGTTGCTCTGTAAGTGACAGCTCAGCACTAAGTTGCATCATGAATTTTCTTAACTGTTTTCTTAACTGACAGGAGTACTATTAACCAAAACAACATAAAATTGTGAAAAGCTTTTATTAAAATCTTTTGTATTACAATGCCCATATTTTTATCTTTTTTAATTAATTAAGCCCTTTGCAATTGTACAACTCTCCACTAAAACAAAACGATCTTTTGTCTAGCATATGTGCTTTATTGATACACTGTGTAACGCACTTTATTCTGGACATTTAATCAGGAAAAACAGCCCCTTTTCACTGACATGGATTCCATGTGTTTCTTTAAAAAACATACTTGAAAGAACCTTGAAAATGTAGACTACTAGACATTAATTTATTGTATAATACATACAGGTTTTTAAAAGTGCATTATATGGCAAGAACCCTTGTGAAGAATTCACTTTTACAAAATCCTCGTTATAAGGGAAGTGCTCCACTTGAACACAGTGCAAGCAGTCAAGTTGTCCTGAGAATTTATAAAGGTGGATACAAGTTTCCGACGTGTATTACCACTGCTCAATGGCTTCATCCCTTTTTTAACTAGAATCCTCTTGATGTTCACTGCTGAATGTGACAGGAAAGCGTAAGTGCAAATGGCATCTTCCCCGCGGCAGGGGCCAGTGCTGATGTGTGAAGGTTTAACACCTTACCCCAGCGAGCCCGCTTGGAGCCCTTACAGGGCAGACCTGCTCCACTCACAGTCAGCAATGCCAGACACCTCCTTTACTAACAGCTACCATCAGTTCCTCTCCAGCAGTGTGAGACATGCAAAGGGAGAAACAGCAAACGTGGAAAAATACTTTAGTATTCAAGATTTTGCACATGGAAATACCCTGAGAGGTTGCAAAGGGAAGACAATACAAGCCAAACTCACGTTGCCGAGACATTAATTCCCCACCTCTCTGACACCATGGTGTACACAGTAACCTTTAATCGGAGAGTCTCAGCGTTACCTCATCTGTCCCTGCCTGCAATAACACTCATCTGACATTTGCTAGTGCACGAGTCTCTCCCAGCAGATGGCAACTGCATCTTCCTGCCAGTAAGCCAAGTACAGCATCGTAAACTGGTGTCAAATAGTCTCAAGAGAGGGATTTTTAACAGTGTGCTGAGAGGCAATTCAGTGTTTTTCCTGATGGAAAACATACAGAAATTTGGGAAGGAGGGAGAAAGAGGGGGGAGCAATACTTTGAAACAGTGCTTTTATTCAGCATAAGTGCTTCTGCGTGTGTGTGTTCTTATTTCAGTGACTAGTACGTACAATGCCTCTTCAATGGACTTTAACAACACTGGATAAACTTCAGTGGAATTCCTTAGAGAGAGCACGTTTTACCAAAGTTCAATTTCAATTCATGCCAAGAAAGGTTCTCCTGCAGCCATGGAAGTTGTATTTCTGCTCATCTAACTTGACATCTACAGACTGACAGAATTTGGCACAACCCGCACCAATGCTGAGAATTGAGTATGGCACTGCTAGTCCCGCCGTGTCCTCCCTGCGCCCAGCAGAGATGATGCAGTTTGTCACAGCCCAGGTAATCTGCTAACTACAGCGAAACTAGCTCCATGGGCTGTGAAGAGCATAGGCTGATGGCTTCACATGGGTTGTGTCCTATATTGCCCTATGTCATTTAGTCATATGAAGCCCACCATAGGAAGGAAAAAACCTTACAATCTAGGAGTGCCCCTCCCTACAGAGCTCTCGTTTCTGTACCACGAGGAAGACTAGACTTCCTCTTCACTGTACTGATTTTTCTAGGAGACAGGAGTTGCTGCCAGGTTGGTAAGGGTCACTTCTCTAGCCCAGGTACAGAAAATAACACAGTTGGATTGAAAGCAGGCAGTGTCTTTCCTCTCTGTAGCAGGCAATCCCACCTCAGCCTCGCCTCCTCCTGCAAAACAACTTCAACTCAAATGTTCGACCTTGCAGTGCTCCAATACAAAGTTAAAGCAGACAACACAGTCAATTCTGAAATTGCAGCTTCAAATAGGACTGAGTTTTCTCAGTACTCTGCAAGAGGTGCTCAGCAGCTCATAGAATCGTCAGGCATGACTTCAGTTCCTTTGAAAGCCAAAGACGAAGAGAACCAGGCACCTTCTTCACTCAAAATCCTTGCTTTGCTGAAGGGCTATCACAACTAAGGATTAACATTGAGTTGCCAGACACATGAATTTTCTTTGGGTTTCTGCACTTCCAGAATTGCTCAGTAGACTTTTTGGACTAAGATACAGTTGGCTGTGGGTTGCTTACAACTGTGATTTTAAAAACAACTTGTGATTTTGATGAATAAGCGGCAATCCAAAATAAGATGCCTGAATAAGTGGCCTGATTTTCATAGTATAATCCTTCTAAAAAGCAGCTCTTCTAATACACGTAGCCAGCCAGTTTTGAAAATTTATGTTACAAATATAAAGCTAAACATTGCATGCAGTGATGAGTATGTATGAAAAAAATCATGGAGAATCTTTTACTTACTAGATTTAAGCCTATCGCCAATCTTAAACCACACTGACACCACGAGAAGCGAGAGGCCTGGGAAGACTGTATGTAAGTGTTACTGTGCTCGCCCTGCTGCAGAAGGGCTTCTCTTTATGGGTCTATGTAAGTATCAATTTACCAGTAAAATCCTCATTTTGCTTTGAAGCTCCCATTTTGTGTTGCAAAGGTACAACTGCAGTAGTACTGGGATACTGGGGAATGGGGAGCCAGGATTTAGGGTTCTGGTTACTGCTCCAAGCTCTGTAACCAGCTCCCTGTATTGTCTTTTTATATATCTCTCTCTCATACCTATTTCTTCATTTATAAATTCACCTGTTTCAGGTAACAGTCTAAGATTGTTAGCTTTCATATAGTGCTTTGAGATCTTCAAATGTCATTGCAACATTAGCAAAATTGCTCTAATTTCCCTTAGTAAAAGCAGGTGCCAAGGAACGAACAACTCCTGTACCACCACCTAGAGAAAAAGCCAACTTGTGCATCACCTGAAAAGCTGAGAACTTCATCTGCCTTACACAAACCTCAGGAACAGTCAGTCCTGCTGCCTACAGCAAACGCTGGAGATAAGAAAAGGCCTTTTTTTTTTTTTTTTAAAGGAAACAGTGGGCCTGATGGGACATTTTCATTTATGCTTTGCTCCCAATAACATTTAATTTCCAACCCAAATATTAATGAAAATACTTAACACGGTAACAGTCTTAATAATAGATATATATATGTAAATACAAGTACTTCCCTAGAGTGCCTGCCATCCAAATTATGCATAGATGGAATAGTGCCCAGACTTGGGGAGATAATTAGAAATAAAACCAGTAAAGCTACACTGCCCATTTAGAAAACAGACAGTACGAAATGGTAAAACAGATCAGTTAGAAACATTCTGTGCAACCCTGAATATTAATAGCAACATGAAGTGTGTTGTTTTGCTCTCTGGTAGCCTGACAGCATCCCTTGGAACCACTCTGCACCGATTCATACGCTACAAGAAATCACACGGGCTTTCAACGGATGTAACTCAATACACATTTTGGCCTTTTTCACTTTCTGAGAGGTTTAGAACAGTTTGTACGGGTCATTGGCTACTTCCCTGCCCTGCTACGCTTTGCCAGGTTTGGAAAGGGAGGCTGTTGCCATAGAGGCAGAGAGCCAGGCCAAGGGCGAGAGTGCCACCCAGACCACTGACAACCTGCTCTTTGCTCAGATGAAGTGGATCCAGCTCTCCTCACATTCTCTAGGCATCTTAAGGGGGTGAGTCCGGCAGGTAAGGCTGTAGTTTTTGCCTCTGTTGTTATCCCAATATTCCCAGCCATTGACTTGGTACCTTGCTGCAAACTGGACTACAGAGCAGAGCTGCAGGAGGAAGGGAGGCACAGGGAGAAAGAAAGCGAACACATCAACCTGCCCCTGCCCGTTCTTCTCAGGGATGCTGCTGTGCCAACGAGCACACACTTCATGGAGGCTTTTCCAGTCGTCGAAGGTGTAGCGCACAGACACCTGCTTCTCAAAAGCGACGTTGCGAACCTGGATGGTGCCACTGAGCCCCAGATCTGAGCTGCTCACTCGTTCAAGACACACCTGCTGCTCCTGGAGGCGGGAGGTGAAATCCATGCAGTCTGCAGGCTGCTGGAAGTCGGGGACCAAGCACTGCATGGTAAACTCCAAGTCCGAGCTGCTGTACCAGAGGTCTGAGTTGATGGAGAGCCTGGAAAGGACGTGCAAGGGGATTGATGGATCCTCCCCAGTCTGGAAAACTTTCACTTCAGTGAGCTCCAAGCCCAAAGCATCAGCAAATCTCACCCGGTTCATACGACTCTGGCATCCAGGAACTTGACACTGCGCTGCCGCCCGCTTCCTTCTTTCGGGTGATGTAGGCAACGACCGCGCTCGGCGGCGTATGATGGGCCGTAAGGCTGGGTCACAGCTGGAAGAAGTGCTGCTCTGGAGGTTCTTTGGCTGGGGATCCCCCTTGGCTGGGGCACTGCTCCAAAGGGTCGCGCTGCTACCCGTGTGGACTGCTGGGGGCTGCTGCTGCCCTCGTCCCAGTGCTTCTTCAGCCCGTAACATGTTCTGATAGAGATCAGAGAGGTAGCTGGGATTCCTCCGAGGACCACGTATCTCCATTCTTCACCGATGACAAAAAGTCAGCAGGCAATAACGAGCACTGCCTCTCTGAAGGATGTAACTCGGGAATGGCAGCCACGGGCAGGGTTTGAGGTTATTGCACTGGATGCAAAAATAGATGGAGGGAGATGGGATAGGGGAGATGAAGGCAGTCTCACTGGCTGGCAACCTCGAGGCCGCTGTGCTGGCTGGTGGACCCGCTGCTCAGGCTGGAAAGGGACTCAAGGCTGTCACCCTGGACGCTGGAGGACCTGGAGCTCTCCCGCAGGCTGGAGACCGACTGGAGGCTGTCGTGCTGGGCGCCGGAGGACTCCAGGCTGTCGGAGAGGTCTCTGGCTGCCCGGAGGCGGCAGGCTCGGCCCTTGCAGGCGGCGAGGGGGGGCTGCAGGCTGTCCTCGCAGACGCCCGCCGACCCCACGCTCCCGCAGGAGCGGCAGCAGCAGCAGCAGGGACACTCCAGGCTGTCACACTGGATGCTGGGCGACTCGCGAGGGCTGCCGAGGCCGGGGAAGGCCTGGAGGCTGTCGGGCTGGAGGGAGCCGGAGCCGAGGCCGGGGCTGCTGCAGAGGCTGGAGGGCGGGCGG